>JAADWZ010000700.1:0-13623 GCA_023336445.1 Pythium dissimile
ATCGTCTTTCCCTTATGCTTACCCCACGCTAGTTCATAAGAAGTATCAGCATCTTTGAATCGCTGATCCAACCACATTCGAACATCATCTGAACCAAGTGTTTTCTGCTGATAGAGCCAAGTCAAATAGTTGCGATCGGCTACGAGGATATCGTCAAGCTCACGAGCTTTGTACTTTCCAAAATTTAGTGTCGGCATAGGTGATATATGTATAGTCCAATATAGTAGCCACGAAAAATTAAATAACGATGAATGGAACCCTTTATTGTTATTACTCGGATAAAAACCGTCTAAGCTCTGACTTATCAATCCCACCGGGTATATATCCGCGGAAGATCAAATCATACGATCTTTGGGAATTCATATCAGACGAACGAAAACGAATGTATAGAGAAGAACAATATAGTGAGTATTATATACTTTCTGGACTCACGAGAGAGCTTCGCTTTCAAAAGAGAGCATTCGTTAGGGACGTATCCGAGGGAGTAGATACGTTTAAACATCGCAATAGATGAAGCGTTTATCTAAAGAACTCATTGCTGCAGTCATGCATCCATCCCGCCTCATGAAGAAGATGCAGCAGCTCGATGACATGGAAGAGTTCTTCAAGAACTTGTAAGCACACAGCTTTGTTGATGAGGTGAATGAAACCACTTCGCCCGTTAGACGATCAATCTCAAGCTCCCGTTCATAGACTGCAAGAACGAGGAAGCTACCCTGGTAGCAAGCGTTAGTACCAGAGATCTGAATAGGTGGAGGGACATCCTTTTCCGTGATGCGAGAACAGTCAGCAATAATGATACGCTGAGCAAACGACCACCGATCAATATCAACTAAACCACAATTCATCTCACGAGTCATATCCCCGTTAATCGAGGATAGTTTAGAGAACTCATCTATGAATGTCTCATAGTCATATTGTTGTGTCTTCGGGAAGACATTCTTGTTCCCAATTTGAACCTGTACGTTTCGCACATACGAGCCAGGCTGACAAGTCCAAGGATCCGAATCGAACGGGGATTGGAACTGTTGAGCAGTAATAGCACTAGCCCAATGGCCTGAACTGGTTTCTACAAAAGGAATGAGTGCAATATACTTAACGTTCTTGAGAGATGCACTTAGCTGGAAGTTGAACGAAGCATTATGCTGACCATCAGCATTAACGCCAAGACCTGCGTTCAGTTTGAAGTATTGAGGGAAGCAATCGAGATAGCTCACCTTCTTCACAGGCTTCGAGATGATGGATCGAGGATCAGCCAAAACGTAGAATGGGATATGAAGACGAGTAGTTGTGTATGGTAGATACTTACCAAGAATAGATTTGGTCGTGAATGCATTTTCAAGAACACCGTTAGCAAATGAGATCTTGGATCCAGTCGTAGAGGATAGCACACCGTTCATTGGGTTGTTGGCTGCTGCCGAAGTGACCATGATTGGACAAGTATTGCCAGAGGTATTGACACTTGATACAAGCTGAAGGTTGGTTGGCGTTCCAGACAGTTCAACAGAGCCAACATTGACACGGTATCGAAGCTTCAATTAAGGGTTGGCGATCATATTCAATTCCTTGAAAAGAGGATGAAGATCAGTAAGTCGGATTTTGAGCATATGGATCCAAGTGCCAGCTACCGCATTTACAGCCGCAGACGATGCGACCTCAAGAAACCCTCCGCAACCCGATTGCTGGGCGATGGTAGCAGCAGACTTTGCTACGATTGATGCCCACCCAAACGTACTATGAGTGTTTTCATCTATAATCATAGGAGTTGAACTACACAATCGATCAAATAGACCTTTATTGAAAGCACGACGTTCTTGGTCTTGCCCAAGATTCGCATCAATCAACTGTGTGGGATCTGCAATATTGTTAGAGTACCCATCACCAGTGGCACCGGCAGAGTTAGCGAAGTTGATACTGAACCAGTCGTGAGGTTGAAGGAAATTCTCAGCACCATGGTTGTACATATCACCAACAGACGTTTCTGTCATTGCACGAAGGTTGTTCCAGAAATTCTTGTACTCTGTGGTCGTCAGAATCTGTTTTCCATTCAACTCTACCTCGAGGTCGCTAATAGCATTCCATACCCCTGTCTTGAGAGTACAGGCGAATCGTTTCAAAGGACTTGAGAAGGTGTTTGCACCACAACATAGGGAATAGTAAGATATGCCTCACGGAGAGAGGCGAAGCCTTGCGACCCATTGAGCTGGCTCGTGGCATCGATGATTACCTGACCACTTTGGTAGGAGCCCTGGTTTAGATCACTCACGAGCGATCATGAGTTGATCGAGCTAGCTGAAAAAATGGGTGTTCATCTTGATGATATCAAAACCGTTGAAGAGATTAATAAACCACTTCCCAAGGGCAGCTACATCATCTTGCTGAGGGCGGGACCAGATGAAGTGGGGCATTTGGTAGCTCAGTACAATAATTCATTCTTCGATAGCACCGGAGTAGGACCACCGACTAAGCTAGGGGATTTGCGATACAATGAATTCCAGTACCAAAGCACGTATGACGAATTTTGTGGTATATGGTGTCTCTTGTGGCTCTACACGGAACAAAAAAATAAGCCTGAGCTACTAAATGGGTTTCATAATTTGAATATTGATGTTCTAAGTTAGTATCGTCAAACTAATATAGCAAGATGAGCTACCCCATTCAATTCATCCAAGGTGGAGCAAAATGGGTTCAATAATATCTACACACATCAGTTCGTCGGTTCATCTGTCAATCTGAAAAATTCTGAATTAACTATCCATTCGATCAGCATGTATAACTCTGTCTATAACATCGATGGATCTGTGTATGGCAATAACACATTCTCGATCGAAGTACCCACCACGGCTACGACCAGTACGATCACCATCAATTTACCACCCGGTATCTATAACTACACAGATTTGAACCAATTCATCCAAGCTCAACTAGTTTCAGCTAGAGCTTATCTAATCAATGGAGACGGACTATACATTCACTATGTTCAAATCATTGAAAACCGGGTCTATTACGCCGCTCAACTGGATCTATCCCCAGTCCCAACGACGCTTCCACCAGGTTGGACAAGACCAGCTACAGGTCTCTACTCTACAACTGGTACAGGGCTTCCTACGACAACGCGTGTTCCTCGACTGATTATCAATAACACTGCATTTGGCAAGATCGTTGGATTTTCGGTTGGGACATATCCATCGGCACCTCATACAACGCTACAGTCGATTCTAAGCAACATAGTACCCACGGCCCACCCCGTGACAGCGTATCAACTGCGTTGTAATCTCATTACGAACAAATACCTTGTTCCTTCCGATATCCCAGGAACGTTCGACAAAGGATCGACAGCGGCTGGAGACCTCAACAGCTATCGCCCAAAGGAACACAATTTCGTACCGGTAAGTGATGGTAGCTACTCTAGTATCCGCTTGACGATTGTAGATCAAGATGGAGGATTCGTCCTCATCACAGACCCTAATATTCAGATCACGATCATCATTCGAGAGAAGCAGACCTAAGAGAGCTGGCTCTCGTGTCTGAAGGACCGAGGGTCTGCGACAAGCAAGCTTAGAGTCCTCGGACCTCCATCCAAGAAAACGTCTTTTTTAGAGCTTGAAAGAGGCCCCACGAAGACTCCCACCACGCATCAATCGGAGTCGTGCCATATGAGCACGCATTTCAGGACTACCCTTGGTAAGACCACCACGAGAGCCTACTCCAACACCCGTGAGCTGACGAATACCCTTTCGGGCGGCGCTTACGAGCCCGGGTTGTCCAGTGTATGCAGAAGCGATTGGTACAAGATTATCGGCAGCTAGACTGAGTGCAGGCTTGAGAACAGGGTTCCATAGCGTTTTGATACCCTTCCAGATATTCTTAAAAATGTTTCCTCCAAGCGCAACGTCAGCCATCACCTCACCGTCTGTCAGTTGAAGACGAGTCCCCCGCTTCGCACGCTTAGCCTTCATGAGCTTTTCATTGTTAAGTGGATGCACATGGAGCACCTCATCGTCCCCGAGGACTTCGGTAGCTGATAGATTCACGACCTTCCCGGCAGCAATCTTGCGCGCCTTGGCATCCGATACATTGATCTTAATCGACTTGTAAGAAGACATAAGGACGAAGTTCTCTGTGGCTTGCTTTTATTATATAGCTTGGGAGATAGATTATTCAGAAAATAACTAAGCTACAGCAGAGCTGCATCAACGGGTTTCTCTGAGAAATTGTATCGCAGAACACTTCTAACGTTATCTATCATCAAAGACTGACCCTTTTCAGTTGTAGCGTTCTCATAAGCTCTAATCAAGCGCTCAAGCGTTATACCCTTAATTGAGAAATCGGATACAAGCATCTTTAGATCACGCATGGAGTTTGCTTTTAGGACGAATACATATTCAGCGTTTAGTCGAATCAGCTTATCGGTCGCGAACCAGGAGTGCGTTAGGAACAAGTTTGAGAGCCGCTTATGACGCCTGCGAATGAAGTACTTGCTGAACACGTTCCGCTGAAGCACCTTATCAGAGCTGTGGTCGTCTATGGTTTCGAGTTGGGGGCCACCCTTTGGATCCTTGTTGATCTGATCTAGCGTAGGTGGTGCAAGTGGGTCATGTACAGTCATGAAGGTACCAAGCTTGTCCTTCATGAAGTTATACAGATCTTGGTCTGGATTTGCAGCAATGAGATACAAATGGCTATAGACATTAGGAGAATGCTTAACGATGTGGAAAGCTTAGTTGGTCTTACTAGCATTGCTTGGAGCAAGAATGATACCACGAAAGAGCTTCTTGATCCCGAGTTCTTTGATATCGCCTAGGTCATCACTTTTAAAGTCTTTCGGCAATGCTGAACCCCAATGAGGCACTTTGCTAGTCATATTTTTATATCGCTTGCTATATAAGCTTGTGTTAAAATATGAGTGGCTTTCCTAGTTATCCACCGAGTGGAATCAGCAATGTCTATAACCCTTCGTTGTACTATTCACCGACAATTGGTCTATCCCTTAACGATACGGATCTTCGCTACCTAAACGTTTCCGGTGGAGTATTGGCCGGGTCTCTCATTGTTGGCGGATCACTTGATTGTACGACGCTTACCGTTGGGGAGACCCCGATTTCATCAGGGGGCATCAGTCAAGCGTTTGCTGATTCTCGGTACCTACAGCTGTCGGGGGGGTTCCCTCACTAACGCACTGACCGTTTCTAGTTCATCCAACAATGCATTTAATATCACCAATACTACCGCGGTGGGTCTAGCGAACTTGAGATTCTCTACGACATCTAGGGCGATGGAGATCGGGCTCCGGGGCCCTTCTGCTGCAACCCCGACTCGTTCTACATCTGGGATAATAACGGAGGCGGCTATCGAATGACCATTAGCTCGACTGGAGTTATGAACGTTCCCGTTTCTATTACAACGCCATCAATAAGTGGGACGATTGCCACAGCGGCTCAGCCAAGCATTTCTTCCGTTGGATCTCTCACTTCGGTGCTACTTACTCCGACGGATCGGCTATTATCAGCTGGAAATACATCGGTCGGATGTCTTTGGGCTTCAACTCTCGATAGACGATATGGCATGCGCCAGCCTGATACAAATACGTTCGTAATGCTTTGCTACTCTGCGGGTGGGAGCTATGGCGATTACATGACATGGACACATGGAAATCTCACTCTGACCGTTGCTGGGACTGTTGCCGCTTCTAATCTTTCAGGACTACTACACACCGCTGCTCAGCCCAATATTACATCAGTTGGAACACTTGCGTCTTTGACTGTAAGCGGTGCTTTGAATGGTACCCTTGCCACAGCGGCTCAGCCGAACATTACATCTATTGGAACACTCGCATCACTAACAGTGAGCGGTGCGCTGAACGGAACCCTTGCCACAGCGGCTCAGCCAAACATAACATCAGTTGGAACACTCACATCACTAACAGTAAGTGGAGCGCTGAATGGCACCCTTGCCACAGCGGCTCAGCCGAATATTACATCCGTTGGAACACTTGCATCCTTGGCGGTGACTGGATTAGTTGATTGTGGATCGCTTACGGTTGGTGGATCGCCAATTACTTCAGGAGGCATTACACAAGTTGCTGCCGATGCTCGATACCTGCAGCTTTCTGGAGGTTCTCCATCAGGTGGGCTGTCTATTAACAGCACAGCTGGACTCACGCTTTCGTATGCCCCATTGAACTGGGTTTCTTGGTCGATCATTAGAGAATCAACCTCATTCGACTTACAGATATCTAATATTGCGTTTCGGGGTGGAGAAGGTGGTATAGATAGGACGCTTCGGACAAAAGGTGCTGCTACGGGTAGTGGATACCTGATGCGGTTCAACACCGGTGCGTCAGCCGCTGAACAGTTTTCGATATATGCTGACAACACGAGTAGTAATCCATATGCATTATGGTCGAATAACACTGATTTGACTATGACATCCCGTTCAGCGATCGCAACTAATCCCAATCTCTATCTAGCATCCAGTGGAGTCGTAGTCATCGGACGACGGGGTATCATCAGTTCGAATTCATGGCTAGAAGTCAATGGTTCGGCGTTGCTCTCAGATTCAGCAACAAGTTTCTCCCCCTCATCTAGACCGCAGCTCAGCATATTCGACTCGGCACAAGCCACGGGGACTGAGCAAACTTTCATCGCATGCGGCAAAGACAAAATGAGCAATGCAGACTATGTTCTCAGTGGTTACTACAGCTCGTCTGGATCGAGCGCCGATAACTACATGGTGCTCCGAAATGACACTTCAGCTGGTGGCATCACGATGAATGGCTTTAGCAACGTTAGAATCACAGGACGAGCAGGTGGTAGTTATACATCGTTCGAGGGGCCCAAAGTGCTGTTTTAGAGCTTGTAGGAGCCGTGCCATCTATCAGTGTCCCGAGTGGATATAGTTATACCTCAACCGGCCAAGCATCCGTTGGAGGAGGAAGTGTCCCCATGACGTTTAAATGCAACGGCAACATGTGGAGCACTGGTACGGCTTACGTAACCTCGGATGCGCGATTGAAGAAGGACGTGGAGACGATTCCAGATGAAGATGCTCTAAGCTCCTCAAGTTTCGCCCAGTGAGATACACGTGGAAGCGTGATAAGGATCAAACTCGGCAGCATGACATGATCGCACAGGAAGTCGCTCAGCATCTACCTCAACTAGTTTGGCTTGTTGAAAATAAGACAGACCCGGAGATAACCGATGGAATACAGCAATGCTTGTCGTATGAGCGATTTGTACCATATTTGATTAAGCTCTGCCAGCTACAGCAAACTAAACTCGTCGAACAGGAAGAGAGGATCGCTGCTCTGGAATCGTATGCGCCAATCCAGAAGTTTCTCAAAAAATAATCTAAGTGATCACTGATCTGCCATTACTAAAGCTTGTTGTATAGTTGCCGATCAATGTCCTGATTGAATACAAGGATTTCGATTACGCGTGCAAGCGGCTTGCTGATATCTTTAAGACGTCCAACCTGAGTCCGATTAGCATAGACAAGCTTCAAACGTGGCTGATCCAATCGTAGATCGGTGATACGGATGAACTTAGAGCGTAGCTGTTTGTATTTTAGGTCTGATGCGGTCCCAGAACCCTGAATAGAGCGAAGGTTCTTTGAAGTAGAAGAGTATCCTTTGAGGCCAGCGCCAACGAGTCCTCTGCCACGAATCATAGTACTATTAAATCTACGGTTATATATTGCCTTATCCCAAACAAAGTCTTGATCCTCCGATCCATCGACATTTTCTCCCGTTATTGATATTGTACAATTCACCCCCAGGGCCTAAGCAAACTGTTTTATGAGGCCCCTGTATAGTTTTTTTGTTTGTAGCTTCTTTGATTGGTTAGAATTACTAACTCTGGATTGGCAGAGTACGCATTTTCCACCCAACGTTGGGCCTCCTCTTGTGTGATCCCATTATTGATATCAATGTCATCATTCTCATCAATGTCGCTTAGGGAGTCAGCTTCTGTTCCAATGTCGGTTTCATCAAACTGCCCCATCAAGTTCCGTGAAACATCGGGTGCTGAACTTTCATCGTCTTCAAAAAACTCGGTCTGTGGGCCACCAGAACTTCCATCTCTAGATGGAGGTGGTCGTGGAGTTTGAGTAGATGAAGGTCTAGCAAAGCTGACGGAATCCCTGTAATTTCGGGGTCAGTCTGATTGATCATCTCCGTCCGTGGTCCAGTAAGTCGGATCGTATTTTTCTCAACGTCCGAAGCCCATAGTGCCTGAGCGTAAGCTTGGCGTTTCAGGTCATCGTTCTCCAAGTCCCGTGTGTATCGGTTATGAAGTGCTTGCCGCTTGTTCTCACGATCTTGCTTGCTAGAGAAACTTGGAACATCGTTGCGCGACGAAGTGTATATATCAATGATAAAAAAACAATAGTACCTATTTATTGTAATATTTCTTCTCAACCTCGGACATCTTGTCCTTATTGATCAAACGAAGATTTGATTCAGGTTCCCACGTTGGTTCATTGTATCCAACCCACTTAACTAGGTAGCGATTCTGACCGTTTCTACCAGTTTTGTGCTCAATAATCTTCTCCACTTCATAGATCTGATTATCTTCGATCGGTGCAACGGTTGATTCATTTGCAGCGACGTGTCGAAGCTCGTCAGGTGCTACGTACAAAGTATGATTGTTCTTCGAACGGATCTGGACGCGGTATCCATCCAGTCCAACAACTTCATAAACTGTTTTAGACCATTTTGCTGCTTCTTTGGTGAATGTCTTCTTCGGAAGCTTGTAGAGTACCTGATCCCCAATGCCGAACTTGTGCTCTACTTTTGGGAGCAGCTCTTGATTGTGCTCTAGCTCAGCTTCGATTACTTGCCCCTACATCTCTAGTGGGGTAGCATGAATAGCTGAATGTTTCGTTGAATTATAGTTGTGGATCAAGCTGTTTATCAATGTCTGTGTTAGTGGGATGCTGTTTGGTACTCGCATGAGAGCATGAGACGTTGCTTAAAGGTTCGGTTGAAGCGTTCGATTTTATCCATGGTGTGATGGTCTCCGGCTTCGTTATTGACCATTTCGATCGCCTCTTCATTGACGAAGCGTTGAATCTTGGTGTTGAGAAACTCCTTACCGTTGTCAGAGGTTATTACATCGATACGGTGAAGCTTCAGTAGCTCTTTCAAGGTTTTGAGCACAGAATCAGCGCTCTTGTTTGGCAACAGTTTCGCATACCCGATTCTACTGTTGATATTGATCGCGGTGAAGATGGTCTTTTGCCGCACGAAGGTCAGATCGATTCGCCAGCTGTTCGGGTTGGTGCTTGTGATCTTGAACTGGCCTAGTTTCTCTCTATTGTCTCCGAAACGCTGTAGCTCGATCTGCTTTGAGTACCAATCGACCACTTGCTTGAACGTGATTGACGGGTCTATTTTCTTGACATTTTCGTGGAGCTTCTTTGGACCGACAAGCCCCGTCCGCGGATTGTTATACATTTGTTCGATTATGATGCTCTTCTCCATGTCTACGTATAGCAAAAAAAGACTAACTTGCTTTATATATCTAGTGGCACAGTGTTGATTCCATCGGCTAATACGCGTTGCTTATCGTAGTAGTATGTGAGCCCCGTTTTGAGCTGTTCATAGGTGATGATGCTTTGTGTCTTTTTATCAATCCGAAAGCCTTTGTTCGTAGCCGATAGACTGACGCGTTCTTGTACTACACGCTCAAAGCCACTTGGACACAGTACGTCTCCGTTTCGCTTGCCTTCTCCCTTGTCATGGGAACCTTGGACACCCTTGCTGCAGATTTTGACTTTTTTTACCTCCTTCGTCTCCGTCATAGCAAATATAGTTCTTACTGCTCAATGAAACGATTGCATTGCCACGCCACTCCTCCTTGAATAGACCGGGGGTTCGCTTGTCGTAGGCTTTGTTTTCGGACGTGTCATCGCGGGGGAACCAGAGATACTTGTTCTGCTTGAAATGATCCTTTAGTTCAGGTTTGATTAGAGTCTCAAACGGTGAATCAGCGCTGAAGGCAATGTACGCTGAGTCCGTATCCATTTCTCGATACTGAAAGTCGCTACGATCGAAGTAGAAGTCGATGCAATCGTAGTAGAATTCAAGCATACGAAGCTTAGCCAATTGGTAAATGGCGATACTCAGATGGATGGGGTTGTTGAGCTTGATTTGTCTCTTCCGCATCGTCACTTCGTAAGCATCGTCCAGCTCTTCGAAGTCGTGGAACTGAGGCTTCTCGACAAGCTTCTTGATGTTATCATCTGTAGCGTGTTTAACATCTTTATGGTTGCTCTTGTCCATGCCAGAGCGACCAAAAGCTGCATTTCCGATTAGCTTCATCATCTCAGCAATCATGGCTTTGTCTTCATCCACATCACCTTCGCGACGGCATTAGACACTTTATCAGCGAAGCTCTTGAACGGGCGATGCGAAGATGCTTTGATGAAACTATAGATATTGGTGATAACCAAACCATGATCCAAGTACCACTTGAGCAATGGGATCTGACAAGATGGCGATTGCTTTTGACTATCCATAATTGTCTTTAATAACTTGAATTCCATCTCTCAAGATAGAGTCGAAAGCCGCATCCGGTAATTTACGGTAAAATACGGTGCGACGGTAATTAACGGGAATATATGCCTTCTTGAGCGCCGGCGGCACAATATATTGAGCCGGACCAGTGGGGCAAGCATTGCTTCAGAGTGAGTGTAAGCCGAAAAGTCGAAAAATAGGGTTTTGCCGAAATGGGTGAAATTTGGAGGCTCAGGGGAGGGGAGATGGCAGGATTGGTGATAAAAAAAGGGGGCATGAAAAACTTAACGATGTCCGGCAGGTATGTACACTACTATCAGAACGCTCGCGGATTCCGATGCGGTTCAGTTCGTTGAAGGAGTTGGACAAGACCTCGCTGGACCTGGAAGAGCTAGCGCGATTCTCGGGTAACCGGTCTCGTAGCAAGCCAGAAGAGGTCGCAGAGCCGGTCTTCAGCACGAGTCTACCACGTGTATGACAGCGACGGTGAACATGAACTGGTTCAGAAGTCGGCCAAATCCCGCCCGAGTGTGCACTTCAAAGACTCGGAAGGAGACAGCTCCTGTGATGAACGTGTCGACCGACCTGACACGATCAAGACCCCTGGTTCATGAGCGACGTGTTAACCAGTTCCGACGCATGATCCAGAGCTGGCAGTGAGCCACTCTGACTTATCGCTCCCAGGCAAATGGTCAGGAGGAACGCTTGGTCCAGAGTGTCATTCGGAGTGTGCGTTGCTACGTTGAGCAACCTGGTCAAGATGACTGGGAAGACGTTGTGTTGGCCATCAACAGGTCAGTAGTGGGAGAATATACCCTTACATAGACACTTGTTTACGAATAATATTAACACGGCTAAAACACATTTTAGATGGTTAATATACTCTGAAATTTTTCAATTTCGTCAGATAATTTCTCAATACCCTTATGGGCTTCTGAATTAGTTTTGTACCCTGTCTGTACCCTACGAGTACCCTGTCCGTACCCTTCGAGGTGGTTCATCTCAGAAGTCCTATATTGGCCAACGTTCGTTCACGGTCGATAAAATACGGATAGCTATCCAGCGTCGCGGTAATGTAAATAGATTACCGTTTTCGAGTTGAATAGACACCGATGGTGTCGTTAAATCTAAGATTTTATCCTGAGCGAAGAATCGCTAAGATATAATAAAATAGCAAGAAAGTTGCAAAAGATAACCATGTCGTATGAGTTCCTTGACACCACGATTGATAGTATTGATTGTGCTTGTGATTCTACAGTGGATAGACATGTGTATAAGAAACATCTTCTTACTGATAAGCATAGTGCATTGGAATACTCACTAAGTCTCTGAGGTGAGCTAGTTTGCGGATGGAGTGAATCGTTTTCGATCTTTGAAAGAAACAACCACATGCTTAGTGACCATCACACTATTTGGATCAAATGTGGAGAGAGTAAAAATCGAAGTCAGAAAGTGAAATGTGGTTGTGGTTTAGTTGTTGCTAGAGCATCTCATTCTGGACATAAGTGGAGCAAGAAGCACCGACAGTGGCTAGCTTCTCAACAACACTAGTTTTTTTTTTTATGTCCATAGGTAAGGTTGAACATATAGACACTTTTTGATCCTGAAGGATAAAATACTAATGTACATAGTCAATAAATATTTTTGAATATTTTTATCGATTCATCCATACAGCGAAGATGAAGCAATATGAACTCGAAGCTCTACGAAAACTTCAATTGCTGTTAAGCGATGGGGTAATGATTAGAGAGTGAAGCTCGTGGTAAGAGTGGTCGCTTAGATTTTGTAAGCAATATTGCTAAACCATTCTATGCTCAGCAATTGCTAAGTACTACCCTAAGGCTTTTAAGGAGAAGGATGTCAAGCAACGTGTTGGTAAGCTGAAGTCAGCAATCGAGAAGCAAAAACCTCATGAACGAATGCGGTAGGGTAAGAAAAGGAATCATAAAACAACTGTACTCGAACGAATGCCAACTTCAACAGCATCGGCAACGACACCTCCGTCAATCGACCGCGTATCCGAGCGCGTTGTCGCTACGACCGCAGGCACATCGCGAGCAGGCATCGTGCTGCGAAGTCTTCAGGTAGGCGATTGAGCTTCTCTAGGTCCCCCATTCTCACGCTGCAAGGCCTCTCCGCTGATCAAATCAGCGGAAGCGTTGAAAGTGCGGACAACGTGGAGCAGGTGCACTCTCTTGAGCTAGCCGAGCTCGACGGTTGCGTTGGCATGTAGACCCTGACACCAAGCCAGCGACGCGTCGGTGGTTCACGCGTCGTTGGTCTCGCTGTCGGCGATGCTGGCGGTGACGCTGCTGCTGTGAGGAGTGGGCCCGTGGTGATTGTGCTCGAAACCGGCCTTTCTTACTGGTCGTACTAGAGCTAGATTCTTTCATTTGTCAATTTATCTGTAGAAGATAGGAACTATCTGTTATAGGTTAAGTATTAATATTAACTATCATTCTTTTCATTTGAGTACGTTTCACTTTCAAATTATGTCACAAGAATCATTTCTTCAAAGCCGTTGTCGTTGCATCAATACTACCACGCAGGAGAGGAGGTATCATTCAGTACAATTCGGGACTGAGAATCCTACACCAAGTCGCAAACCTTCCCTAACCCCCTCCAGTACCTGCGAGTCTTCGCCAAGTTCCGCTATATCTCAAATGAGACTGCATCTTGCCCAGTGATTTCATTCTCAGTTTGAAGATGTTATGCGCCGTCGATTGCATGAGTATGTGTGTGACCCGCTGACACTGTAGCCTCATCTGTCCACAGTCGCAGACCACGCGATCCTTCGAGTTGAATACGCGAGAGCGGCCCCGCGGGATCGTTGGCCACTGTTTAGGCTACTTCGCATGATTGGGGACGCAGCTCAATCCCAAGAACGAGTCAAATACGTATTAACATGGGAAGGCCACATGCGCTAAAAATCATAAATAGACCCCACACCTGCGACGAGTGTGGGAGGTGTGCGTATATCTACACGATCGCGGAAAACCACGATCGCACTTGCTCATTTTACAGCCTTGTCCATCGTATTCGCCTCCTTCGACGATGAGAATAAATCGACTCATTCTCGAATTCACCTTCCCAAGTCACCTCCCAAC
>JAADWZ010000701.1:0-13589 GCA_023336445.1 Pythium dissimile
CCCCCCCCCCCCCCCCCCCCCCCCCCCCCCCCCCCCCCCCCCCCCCCCCCCCCCCCCCCCCCCCCGAAACTTGAAACTCAGCCGATCTGGGATCACCCTTACGCTCGTGCAGTTCTGCACACGACGCGAGCAAGAGGGTCGCAACGGATAAGGCACGCCACGTTGCTCCTAGAGTTTCTTTCAGGTGAAGAGAGCCGCGAATTTCGTGGATGACGTTTGATATTTTGACATTCTGTGGAAGAAGATGAAATAAGAACTGAATTATAGCCGTCGTTCGACGGGTTTGTCAACCCCATGCAGCGATTGCAACATCTCTTTAGTATGCCATCTATTGCACCCGGCGAGAGAATCGATCAAGGTATGTCGATACAGCAATGTAGCACCGCAGACTGAGCAGCAGTTGTTGCGTGGTCTCGGAGGATCGAGTCTCTTGCTAGAGGGCCAGGATGCGAATATTCTCCATCGATTTGGCAGCTGTTGAGTTCTCCTCTTCCTGTCAGTCCTATGGGAACGAAAGAGGAAGAAATAGAAGTTAAAACACAACAGACAATGATGCATTGAGTATGTAGCTAGCGTGCGTACGTGGGTAGCAAGAAGAGCAACCCATTGTCCCTGAAGTCTCAGTTCAGAAACTTCCGTCATAGCGGCTACCCACCCTCTTGGCAAAGTTGATTATCTTCTCGGACAGATTAACGATGAAATTCTCCACCAAATGGTGATGCAGCGTTGAAAGTAGGTACATTGCTTGAAATCGTCAGAAATGAAGAATAATTCGCTCCTTGATTCGGTGACAAAGCAGTTCCTCGAAGCAGCGATCTGCTGCTGATTGGGTATCAGTCGCTACCCCAGATTCGCCACGATGACTCAGCCACTGTGCACAGTGGAGACGAGTGCAGAGCATTTCCTCGCGTACACAGCCTACTCTCCCATATTGAGTGCGTCTGATCACACGTAGGCCCTGTAGTCGTAAACTGAATGATATGAGTGTTTCACCCTTGTCCTCAAGTTGAAGTGGAATGTGTAGCCATGTAGTCCCGAAGTGTCCCTCGTCTCCATGCTTTGGCTTCATCCCTTGTTAGATGCACTCTAACAAGGGACGATGGTTATCCAGTAGCTCCAGAGTCGAAAATCAATCTAATGCCGTTCCTGCAGGACCGCCCAGAAGTGGCGGCGCACGCGCAGGCATCGGCGGCCTCCGCGGCCGCGCAAGGATTCTACTCGGACAAGCAAGCGACGGTCTACACGACACCCGCGAACGCCAGCATCCAGCGTGATCTCACGCTCTACGCGCTCGAAATCGCAGATGCATTGGCGCCTGCCGCCGCCTCCTCGTCTATCAGCGGCGCTGCCACGCCCGTCGTGCTGCTGGATCTTGGCGCTGGCTCGGGGCTGAGTACACTTGCAGCATCGCAGTGGTTGCACACGCGGGGCATCGATGGCTTTGCGCTGGCGTTCGACATAAGTCCATCCATGCTGCTGCTGACCGCCACATCGTCGCGTGATGACGCGCCGGTCGAGACCATCAAACTGCTGGACGACGGGCGGAAAGTGATCACCAGCGTCGACTGCGGCGAGCGCACGGCGTTCTACTGCGGCAACGCGGCGCAGAAGTTCCCGCTGCGGGCGCAGCTGTGTGATGTGGCGATCGGCATCTCGATGCTCCAGTGGCTCACAAATGACGGGCTTCGCACGTGCTACACGAGTCTGTGGGACGTGTTGCTGCCACACAGTCCAGCCGTGTTCCAGGTGTACCCGACGTCGCCGGAACAAGTTGGATCTATGGAGCAGATCGCGATGGACGTTGGGTTCGCGTACGCCGAAGTGGTCGTGGCGTTCCCGCACGCCACGGCGGGCAGGAAATGGTTTTTCGCGCTCAAGAAGACGCTCGAGCCACCGCTCGAGGCTGCGCTTAACATGCGTGCGCGCGACCGAACGCTGTGTCCATTTGGCCGGCGGCACCACCGTCGCTGTGCGTGGCACTTGTTCCGAGATGCGAACAGCGACTCGGCGCTGAGCGGATCGGCTGCTCGCGTGCGCGAGCGTCTGGGCCGAGAACATGTCAAGGAGGCCTGGCACATCTATCGAAAGTATCATCGGGCCGCAGCCGTCGCCAAGCAAAAGGCCAACGGCGGGAAACCGCTACATTATAAAGCGCTAGCGTCGTTGAAGCTGTGGACGAGCGACGAGGTCATTGGTGACGCGCTGCGAGATCGGTTCCTGCAGCCGTCAGGTGGTGGAGCGCGAACGACCAAGATCTCTCACGAGTTTTTGCTGACGCACATGAGCGAGGTCGTCGATATCGTCCACGTGGTACGTGGCTATGATTTGCATATTGAAGCGAAAATCTGATATTTAGGTGAGGTTTGTGTTTAGTCTTACTCTAGAGCTGTCGAACTCGAGCGCTCGCAGCGGTCTCCACCAGTCCCAGCACCGTCCACCGTATGAGTTCAGTTTTCGGCAAAATAGAATAGAGATTAGGCACGAATCATGAATAGTCGCGATTTCTCCATTCTCCCCAACAGCCACCTTTGGACGCAGCCAAAAGCTCTCGTGGAGCCCTGAAACGGGCAAGTCCATTTCAAATCATGGACTTGCTCCGTGCGAGTAGCAAGACAATCAGTATACGTGGGTGGGAAAGCCCAGTCTTTCGGGAGGAAGCGCGTCCGCCGGTCAGCGAGATGGCGCCGTCTAGCCAGTCGCCGTGCAGCACCGCCAGATCTCGCCCCAGCCAACGCGCCCAATTCCCTCTGCAGAGCTGAAGATTCACTCGTCGTGTCCATGCCTCCAGTATCCTGTGTGGTCATGAAACATCTCGTCGACTTTCTACTCAAGAATAAACTCCACAAGAACGATTTGTTCCTAGGCGACGGCAAACCCAGCGAGACAAAGAAGCTGGTCCAGTGCATCCACAACAGCGAGCTGCTCGACCGCTTGAGCCAGTACTCATCACGATCAGTGTCTTGCGTTGTGCTTCACACGCTGACGCACACATTCGCGCCTCTGCTGCCGCTGGACTGCGGTGCTATAGCGTTCCAATTTGGTTCCTCCGCGGACCAGCAAGTGGGATCCATCGCGCGAGCGATGAGCACCACCATTAGCGCCGAGAGAGATCGCTTGTCGAGGCGCTCTTGCCGCTCTTAGACAGGCTCTCGCTGAAGGCGACGCCCCACACGAACGCTGAGACGTTCGGTGAGCTCGTGGCAGCCAAGCTTGTTCGTCCCATCGAGAGCTTCGAGACGCTGCGCCACGCTGACATGGCTCGCTGTCGAGTGGGGATCTTTCTTGTTGAAAACGCCGCCGAGATCTTGCGTCGTGGCCGCGTTTTGGACAATGGGGGTGTGAAGAAAGCGACTGGAAGCGCCGCAATTGCTAGTGCAGCAGCGATCCTCGGCCGCACCAGCACCGTGGTGACATTACACCGAAACCGCTTATATGACGGCTCGCTGCGCGGATGTGTGTGATGCTCACTGCGATCATCGACTCGAGCCAGCTGAACAACGGCAGCTGCACGACTCCAACAGTGCGTGCGGAAGCAGAAACGGTTGTTGAATTCTTGTTTAAATTAAAAAAAAATAATACAGAAAGGATCGTGTCAGTGAGGAAGAGCTGATCAAGACCAACGTTTTTGTACTCGCGAGCGGGCTTCAACAGTTCCTCTCTCAGAGAGTCTGTCCATTGTTACTACAAGGACAATCACACGAAGCCACCTCGGTGCCGTCGTTCTTAGAAGGAGACCAACACGCGGTGGTCCATGAATTGCAAGCGCACATCCTGCAGCTTGCAACGTTCCAGCAGGACGTGCTACTGCTGCTGCTTGCGACGGTGCGGCTCGCGTTGGATGATGGCGCCGACTTGGATGCGCTGTGCTCAGCCCTCGTGCTGTGTTTGTTCGATGCCAACGAAGCACCGGGGAGTAGTTGGATCGAATCCAGGGTTCGTGCTCTCTTCAGGAGCATTCCCGAGATCGCTTGACCGCTGCTCGTCCAGCGAGTGCGTAGTGCACACTCACGCCGTCTTCGCGGCGGCGCTGTTCATGTGGTGCTCTGGGTCGTCAAAGGCCGCCACAGAGCGAGGCTGTCTCGGCCTCGCTCTGTGGCGGCCTTTGACGACTCTTGAGGGAGCGACTGCATCAGCGCTGCAGCCATGGTCGGACGAGATTGCGTGTGCCCTGGGTGATGTGGTCGAGACGCTGCTGGAGCAGACTTGAGCGTACCCGACGAGACTGCGCCGGCTCTACGTAGACGAAGGCGACGAGGCTGTCGTCTTGATCCTCGTAGAGCAAATGCTCTGCGCGAGAGTCCAAGCTGAACGCTTTTCTCCCTACTCGGTAGCGTTTGCCGTGCGAATGGTAGCGAAAACGTCTCGTCGTCGAATCTCTCACCACGCATGACTTGCTGACCCACAACCGCTCTGTTCTTGCAACAGGTTCTTGTGACGGCCCTGGCTTCTCTCCGTTGTGACAGTATGCCCCTGACGCCAGCGCAAGAGCGCCTGCGGCACCTTCTGAGGTCGCATTTCGACTTGCTGTGTCGCTACGACGCACGCGAAAGTGTGCGCGTCAAGTTACGAGCGGCCTTGCCGAGATGCTTGGCGGCGATGCGGCGATGGAAGCTCGCACTCCCGACTCTGACAACGGCGATGTCCACGTGCTGCTTGAAGATTGTGAGCCAGGTCGCGATCAGCAGCTGCAACTGGACTCTACGTGTGGCAAGAATACCACCAGAACGGACCCTGTGGTCGAGACCAGCACAGCTCCGTCGCTCTCGTTGTGGTTGCTGACCGACGAGAAGACATCCTGTAGCTCGCCTCTCCCTCTCAAATTCACTGCAAGTTCGCTCGTGCTGTTGCAGAACCGCATGGATGACATATTCGATGTGATGAAACGATGAAGCCCAGTCTCCAATCAAAACCAACTGCAGGAATCCACGACGGCGGACAAACTGTTCTCGCTGTTGGACGGTTTATATCTTCCTCCGGTGCTGATGCCTCGACAGCGAGCGGCAGCTACGCTCGCGCGGATCCAACGCGCCAACCACGCGGACAAGGTACAGAACATCCTGACGTTTTTGGCTTCGTTTCTCTGCTTAATTCTCATTTAAGAGTTTAATTCTCTCATTGCAGACAATTGGGCCGAGGTGGAACATACATAACTTTAAGATCGTGGAGACGCTTCTGCTGGAGACACTCACAACGTTGAGCCACCCGGTTTTAACATCTCACTACCCGACAGTGGACGACCAACTGAGCGTGCTGCTGAACGTTTGGGGTCTCGCAGATTGATCGGCCGTTATCGCGCATGCCGACGTGACGGAGGGCGCGTGATGCCGCCTTTCGCGGAAGATTTCGACTTGGTGGACGCCGTGGACGGGTCGGAAAAACCGACCTGTTTCATCAGCTGCTGGATCAGAGCCAACGCGGTCGCTCGCGGTGCCGTGATGTCCAAGCCAAGCACTTCGCGCACGTCTCGTAAAAACGCCTTTTCTCGGCGAGTCGTTTCCAGTAGCTTTTCGACCGTTGAGCTCACGTCCGCGAGGTGGTCGGCTTGAAGAAGCTTCATGCAGCGCATCACCACGGCGAGTGCGCGGTCTCCAGGAGGCTTCATCTGCTCGCGGCGCGCACGCACTTCAAACACCAAGTCTTGTACGCGAGAGGAGAGCTGCATTAAAACGGATTGTAAATGATAGTCTCAACTATAATTCAACACCGTGGCCAATAATGGAATTCACGCACGCTGTCCAGAAACCCTCGGCTGCTTGTCTCGTTGACTTGTGACGCCTCATGTCGCATCGGCTGGCCCACTGCTGCGGCCTTTGTGAACCCGTCAACGCGATGCACGAATTCTTGCAGGTACGGAACGAGCTGGGCGTACTGGTATGTGGCCTCCACGTACCGTGGGAGTTTCGCAATTTCGTACACATTCACGCTGTGGCAGCACGACGCGACAATCTCCGAGCACAGAATGCCCACGCGCCGAGAGAGCTGCTCGCGCCGCCGCATCTTCTCATTCTCGGTCACCACGGAGCCAGCAGACGGTTCGCCTTCGAGTGCTGCCGAGTCGAGCACAAGATAGCACTCGACGGGCTCTTTTAGAAAGCGTCGTCGGTTCGTCGTCGAGTGGGAGCCACCGCCAGCGTGGACCACCATCTTGGTCTCAACATGCAGCCAGCTGAGCAGCTTGTCGACGCTAATGCGGTCCGAGAGGGTGTCAAGCGGCGCGCAATCAAAGACTGGCACGTCAATCCGCTCCGGCGGAAACCACCGCTGGTCGTCTTTCAAGCGCGCCAATTGGTGTTCCAGGTTGTCGATCTGCCATTGGTTGCGCTATACAGTACATAATACATGGTGAGCGATCTGTAGTTGGTGGTGGAGGGTGCGCTACGCACAGCCAGGTCGCGGTGGGTCGGTCGCTTCTCCAGCGCGTCTCGCAGCTGCGCATTCTCGCGAGCGAGCGATTCGATCGTCCTCTTCTGCTGAGACATCACACTTTTGACGGATGCCAGCTGCTTCACCGTGTCCACGATATCAGTCGTTGTGTTGCGGTGCAAATGGTGGCAGTGGCACACGTCGCAGTCGCTTGCCGCCACGCGAAGCAGCGTTTCCAACGCCTTCTCCAACGACTTGGCGCGCTGATTCGCGGATTCCACCTCCTCCTCTCGCGATTCTCCACCCAGTAGTAGCAGAAGTTCCGACTGGCTGTCGTTGCGTGACTCTACCGCACCTGCGTGCTCAGACGCCTGCTGCGTCTTGAGCCGCTCGCGGTCGAGCTCCTGCTGGAGACGAACCACCTGCGAGGCGTAGCGCTTGACGTCGTTCCTGGCGCTCTACTCGTGCCACAAAAAGGGTAAACACGCGTTGTACAGCGCAACTGCTTCTTCTGAGAAATGCATACCTTGAGCAGCACGCGCAGCTCGCTCAAGTCGCTCGCGACGTCGCCATCTCTGCTGTGCATGTCTTTTTATTTTCCCTCCAAAAACGATAAACGAGCTCTTCAAGGAAACGTGAGGAGACCCATGTGATCACCCAAAAACACAGATTCTTGCACAGAGTCAAAATTATGATCCATCCTGTCAAACGCTCTTGTACTAACCTTGGAGCACGAAGTTAATTTTTGGAATCCAGCATGAATTATAATTCTTTCGAAACAGAGTTTCTTGGGTGGGGGCATCTATTCCTCGGGAGCTCACTTTTTTCGCAGCAGTTTGAAAATCCGCCACAGAAACTGACCGCAAAAGCAGTCTTGTTCGCCTCCCCTGACGAGTCGAGGACCATGGCGATCGTGACGACGCTACTCAAGACGGCGCTGCTCGCGGGCGTCGTCGTTGTGTACTGGAAGCCGCTGGAGATCGCTGTGGCCGTTGGCGTGCCGCCACCGGAAGGCGGTTTCCAGGAGGCGCACGCCAACGTCACGCGCTTTCTGCTGACGGTTATGAGCTACTCGTGGGCGCTCAGTGTGTCGTCCTCGTGGTTCCCTGCCGTGATGGCGCTGATCGCGCTGCAGACCATCTGTTGGGCGAGCTTCATCGCGGAGCAGCGCGTGTTCAGCAACGCTCGGGTCGACTTTTTGGACGAGGCGACCGAAAAAGAGCTGCTCCAGACCGGCGCAGTGGTGTTATTTGGGCTGCTGGTGACGATTATTCTGTTTGGCGGGCGCCCGACCGGCAAGGCACAGCACAAGTACGTATGCCGACGGTGTGCGCGGTGGTGGATATTCGATGAGAGGGGTCGACGACTGTGGGGTGACGTTCTGTGTCCTTTTTGATAGACGTCGCCTGGTGGCGTTTTATACCAAGAACAATCCGGACAAGATCGCTGACGTGAACAAGATCCTCAAAAAATATGAAGGCAAAGAAGAGCTGTTGTTCTCGCGCTTGCACCGCAAGTACAGTCGCGTGCTGTCGCACACGCCGGCCGAAGACGCCGTGGACGATCTTGACTACGAGGGCATTGACGACGAAGACGTGGCGCCCGACGGCGCGTTCATTGAGGAGGTGGAGTATATTGAGCCAACGGCTTCGCCCACGGCTTTGTCGTCATCATTGTCGTTCTCAAAGACCGTGGTCACGACCACGACGACCGTGTCGGAAGAATATGAGGACGACGAAGTGGACGAGGCAGATCTGCCCATTATTCAGCCCCGCGTTAAGATTCCAGTGGACGAGAGCCCCGTGGTCGAGGCGCCGAGCGTACCACCATCTCCAGCCGTCACCAAGTCGGCCTCCGGCTCGGCGGAGGGATCTGCCTCGAATTCGCAGGCCTCGTCACCACCGCGCTCACCGAGCAGCGGCTCGTCCAACTCGGTGCGCCGGGCGAGCGAGGACGCGCGGCGTGCGCTTCAGGAGCGCGTGCAGCAGCGCGTGGCCCAGCTTCAGTCGCGCACAAGCTCCCGGAAGAAGGTGTAGGGATCGGAATGGACCTTTAAAGAAGAGATTTCAAAGCAGCATCGCGCTTTGTAAGACTTTCCATCGATTTGATCTCGGAATTTTTGGTAGTAGTTAGCTCATTCGATAGTACTAGCTGGGTGCCAACTGGCGGTTCGCAGTCGCTAATCGTACACTTAGTCAGGAATGAGCGGGTAGCGACCGACCCAAGAACACGCTAATTGTTATGGTGGGATATTCGGGTTGTGAGAGGCTCAGGAGTGTGTCTCTCGCGAAGGCTGCTGCAGACTACCAGTGTTGGATGAACAGCTGCTGTAGCCTGCAGAAGCGTTCACCCAGCACTGGTCGTCGTCTCCTGCGACTGGCGACGCTCACCATATAGATGTCGACTCGTTTGGAGGCTCGTGTCAGGAATCTACTGTACTACGTAGTATGCGCCACGTCATGACGCTCCCACTCTCCTCGATAGAGCCTGTATCCATCACACGTGCATTTGGCTGGTGGAGAGATCAAGTTGAAGTGTGAATGGCGGGTGGGTCGGTGGGTCTTAGCTCAACTGATTTGCTCAGACCCGTTTCAGACAACGAGTTGGAAAAACGATCAACACCAGGTTCAATCAGACCCATATTCAAGACCCGGCCTGCTTGGCAGCAATTTCGCCGTGTTTTCTGGCCAGCTGTTTTCGCCAGGGACAACAAACAGAACCTCAAGCAAACAGCAGCACTGTGTCTCGCCTTCTAAGTGCGTAGCTCCCCATCCGCATCATTCTTTCGACCGAGCGAATGACTGCAGACGAACTTTAGCAGCGGAAGACCGAGGCAGCCCACACGCGTCGTCGCCCCCCACAACACGACACCATGAGCAACTCTGTGATCCCCCTCGAGGACGTGGCCACCATGCCGGCGCCGGGCATGAACTTCCCCGTGAACGTGAGCTTCTCGCCTGACGGCCAACGCGTCGCGTTCCTCCACTCGCGCGAGAACCAGCTCTCGCGCCAGCTCTACGCGCTCGACGTGGCCTCGCACAAGATCGACCTGCTGGCCTCGCCGCCCAATCAGGGAAACACCGAGGGCAATCTTTCGCTCGAGGAGAAGCTGCGCCGTGAGCGCCAGCGCCAGATGGGCGTCGGCATCACGAGCTACTCGTGGTGCCCGAACGCGCAGCGGATCCTCTACCCGATCCAGGGCGACCTCTTTATCCAGGAGCGCCCCGGCGCCGAGCTCAAGCTGCTCTTCGACAAGTCCACCACAGGCGCTGTCGGCGGTGCGATCGACCCGCAGTTCTCCCCGGACGGCAAGTGGATCGCCTTTGTCCAGGACAAAGAAGTGTACGTTGTGCGCAGCGAGCTCACGGCCACAGGCGGCGCGCAGAAGCCGGTCCAGATCACGACCGGCGCGCGCGGCGTCGTGGGCAAGTCGAACGGCTTGGCCTGTTTTCTGACGCAGGAGGAGCTGAGCCGCTTCCGCGGCTTTTGGTGGTCGCCCGACGGCTCGCACATTGCGTTTGAGGAGGTCGATGAAAGCGCCGTCCCAGAGTTCCGCATCATGCACTCGGGCAGCGCTGACGTAGGCGCCGCGGCCCAAGAGGATCACCGCTACCCGTTCGCGGGCGGCGTCAACCCGCTGCGGCGCCTCGGTGTGGTCGCCGTGCGATTCACCGAAACGCAGCCGCTCGCGACGCCCGTGTGGGTCGACTTTGCCGACCCAGAGACGGACTTTTACATCAGCCGCGTCAACTGGCTGCCCGACCGGTCTCTCGGTGTGCAGCGCCTGAACCGCCTGCAGGACGAAGCGTCTTTCTACCGCTTTGACATTACCACGGGCAAGGGCTCGGTGCTCATCCACGAGAAGCACGCGGTCTGGATCAACGCCTCGTACCTCTTCCGCAACATCGAGACGGACAACAAGCAGGCGTTCCGCTTCATCTGGCCCTCGGAGCGCACCGGATTCATGCACTTGTACCTGTACGAGTACTCGCCCACGACCATGAAGGCCCAGCAACTCGGCGCGCTGACCGAAGGAGCGTGGTGTGTGGAGTCCATCGAGGGCATCGACCTCGCGCAGGGCAAGATCTACTTTTGCGGCACGCCGGACTCGCCGCTGGAGCGCCACTTGTACGTGACGTCGCTGTTCCCCGGGCAGACGGTGCCCCAGCCGATCCGCTTGACGGGCGCGCCGGGCATGCACTCGATAGTCATGGACAGCGCGTGCCGCACATTTGTCGACGTGTACAGCAACACGACCACGCCGCCCACGGCGATCGTGAGCGCCGTGCCCTCGGATGCGCTGTTGGGCACGCTGCCGGCCGACCAGCTGTACAAAGACATGGCGTCCAAGTCGATCCGCCTCCACGCGGACGTGGACGCGCGTGTGCTCAAGCTGATGGAAACCAACAAGCTGCAGGAGCCAAAGTTCATCTCGTTCCCGACGCGGGATGGCGCCGAGACGCTCTACGGCGCCGTGTATACGCCCGATGCGAGCGTCCATGGGCAGGGGCCGTACCCGACGTTGGTGAGCGTCTACGGCGGCCCACACCTGCAGCGTGTGGCCAACATGTGGGCAGCCACGGTGGACATGCGCGCCCAGCGCTTCCGCGACCTCGGCTACGTGGTGCTCAAGGTGGACAACCGCGGCAGCTTCCGTCGCGGCTCGGCCTTTGAAGGCGCGATCAAGCACAAGATGGGCACGGTCGAGATCCTGGACCAGCAGGACGGCGTGGTCAAGCTCGTCCAGGACGGACTCACGATCCCGGACCGCGTGGGCATTTACGGCTGGAGCTACGGCGGCTACATGTCGGCGATCAGCTTGATGAAGGCGCCGGAGACGTTCAAGCTCGCGATCGCCGGCGCGCCTGTGACCAGTTGGGACGGCTATGACACGTGCTACACGGAGCGCTACATGTCGACGCCGCAGCTCAACCCCGAGGGCTACCGCGTCGGCTCGTGCATGGAGGCCGTGGCCAACTTGAAGGACCACCAGAAGCTGCTGCTCATCCACGGCCTGATCGACGAGAATGTGCACTTTCGACACACAGCGCGGCTCATCACGGCGCTCATCGGCGCGCGCAAGCACTACGACCTGCTGCTGTTCCCGGGCGAGCGCCACTCCCCGCGCGGACTGGAGGACCGCATCTACATGGAGCAGCGCATCGCCGAGTACGTGCTCGCCAACTTGTAGCTGAAGGTGGGTGGGGAGCAGAGCAGTAGCAGCTTCGGTGCCTCGGTCGTCAGGAAGAATTCTCTCGACGGGTTAGATTTGGCTGGGAGGTTTTCTTTTTGGTACAGAAATCAACAAAAGGGTGGACTTTTGACTCGCGGTGGGCCAAACAGGCTCTAGTAGCCGTTGCTTGTGGATAGTGTTGGTGGCTGTAGCATCGTCGATCAATCGACGTCTCAGGAGTCACGCAGAGACGCCTGGATCGCGCGTTGGAGCTCGTCCGTGTCCTCGTCGGCGTCCTCTTCCACAGCAAAGCCCCTCGCCTCGTCGGGAGCGACAAACTGGCGTGTCGATGCTTCATACTCTTTCGCCGACATTTCCAGGATACGCCGCATTTCTTCTTCCTCGTCCACGACCAACCCGCCACCAGCTTCGGCGGCAGTTGCGCCATGGTCGACGAGCGAGGCCTGGATCGCTGCAGAGACCTCGGCGTCGAACCCGTCCGGCGCATGGCTCAGGCCCTGTTCTTTCATCGACGCCTCGAGCGCTTTGCGCATCAGTTCTTCCTCGGAAGCCTGGCGAGCCTTTTCAATCAGCTCGGCTTGGATGGCCGCCATCTCGCTCTCCTGCGTGGCGACGTCGAGCGCGCGCTGCTCCGAGTCCGCGGCGCTCGCTTGCGACTCCTCCAGTGCGCGCTTGAGCGTGTCGTCCAGATTGGACCGCATGGCATCAAACTCGTTTCGAGATTTCTAGACACGTCAGCAGCAACACTCGTCAAGCGCTACCACAAATCAGCCTGCACACAACATATCCATACATACCATCAGGACCTGCTCCAGCTGCGCCATCTCGGTCGCGTCGCCGAATGAGGACCCCGCTATCGCTGCTGCTGCGACGGCGGCTCGCTGGCCAGACACCGTGACGGCGTCGGCTTCGCTCGTCGCGCCGCCTTCGCGAGTGTTGATACGCCGCGAGATTTCGATGTGGCGCTGCTCCCACTCGCCTGGCGGCTGGCGGATCAAGTTGGCGCCGTGCTGGGCGCTGATGATCGAGTCGTAGTGGCCGCCGCCGTAATAACTCAAGCTATATGGTAAAAAAAAAGTGAGGCCACATCAGTACACCAATTTGAGCACGTTCTCCTGAGCAACGAACCCACACACACCAAATGGGCGGTCGGTTTCTGGACAGTGCACTGTTCTCGTGGAAGGTTCGGAGCTTGCGGAATCCGACAACTGGGTCGTACGCGTACACTTCGGCAGGGCGGTCGTACAGCTCACACATGGCCTGGATCTCCGGGTCATCCCCCCACACACCGTCGCGCCGCTTGTGCTGCAGATACCGTAGAAACGCCGACATGTCACCCACCACGTACGGTTCAAAGTACTCCTTCTCGCTCTCCATGTAGTCCATGCACATGCGCCGCACCAGCCCGTGGTGGGTGTCGTCTCCGTAGATCTGGTGGCTCACGGAGCGGAAGAGGCAGTTGCCATCTCCTTCCATTGCCTGGATCCCGAGTCCAATCGACGCAAGTGAGTCGCGATAGTGCTGGAAGCGCGGGTTTTGCGCTTGGATCACACGCAGGCGGTTGGCAATGTTGGGCTTGACACTCAAGCGCCGCTGCTCGGAGAATGACGGACGAATGCGGATGTGATCGCCGGCGGCAGCTACGTTGTCCGGCGTGAACGGCATCCAGTCGTCAAACTGCTGCTGGCGGCCGGCATAGCGCACCAGCAAATCGGTCGGCCTCGCCTTGACGACGTGCGCTTCTTTCCACAGCGTCGTGCCAGGCTTGCGAACTTCAACGACTTGCGCGAGTCGTAGCGACGCGCTGTCGTTCAGAGTCTGTTTCATCCCCTCAGGTCAGTCGGCGGCTGGCTCCACACGCCATCCAACCAATCGGTTGTGGCAACAATCCATTTCTCACCTTGGTGGCTGGATGTGCGAGCTGTCCAGAGTCTACTGGAAGCCAACGGTGCCACGACTCATTCATGTTCAGATATCGCACTTGGACTTCTCCATCCACCATCTAGTTCACAAGCTGCAAAGTAAGTGAACC
>JAADWZ010000702.1:0-13535 GCA_023336445.1 Pythium dissimile
AAACCAACGGGGTGAGGCGCCCGTCATCAACTTGAAGAAGTTTGTGGTCGGCAACGGCGTGAACGAGTTTACCTCTCTCAGCTTTGTCAATTTCGCATACTACCATGGGTTGATTAGTACGGATCAGTATCGGGGAGTCGGCGCTGTGTGTCCAGAGCTGCTGGTCCCTGGATCCAAGCTGCCCACAAATAATCCTGCAGAATGCCGCGAGGCACTCGACACGATGTTGAATGTGCTGCAAGCAGGGAAACTCAACAATTACAACATCTACTCCAAGTGCCTGGACGACGCTGGAGGCGGTATCCAGAAGATGGTCGATACGCTGCAGGGTCCGATGCAAGCCACACCGCGACCGATCCCCCTCACGGTGGCGATCTGCTTGGACTCCGCCGGAGTGCAATCGTTTTTCAATCTGCCCGAGGTCCGAGAGGCGATGCACACCAAGAGCGAGATCAGCAGCTGGAGCGACTCGGTGCTCACGACCGCTAACCTCGACGTCGGGTCGCTTTTGAGCAACAGCACCACCGACGAGGTGGCCGCGACCATCAAAAACAAGCTGCTGGATTTCAAGTCGACCCAGCAATCGGGCGTGACGTCCCTGTGGAACTTTCTGCTGACCAATAAGATCCATGGCGTGATCTACCATGGCGACTTGGACATGTTGTGCGACTTCATCGGCGGCCTCTGGGCCGTCGAGTCACTCAAGTTGCCTCGTAAGCAACCGCGCGCTGCCTGGACGATCGCAGGGGATGACCAGACGGCTGGATTCGTGGAGGATTTTGGTATGATCACATACCTGACGGTGAAGGGCTCGGGGCATATGGTGCCAAGTGACAAGCCCGCTGAAGCGAAGGCCATGTTGGACCAGTTTGTGCTCAATTGATTGTGCGCGTCAGGAAGCTGGATAGTATTCTTATTTGTTAGCACAGAGTATCAAGGAACCCGTCTAATCTCCGTAGCCTTGAACGGGCCGCGTGGCTGCTCTTTATGATGTTCTGAGAGCGGGGGGCGCACTATCTAAATGCGAGCAATGGGAGTGCTATGTAATAGTGCTGTAGTGTTCTGTACTTGGGACGGAACCTCCCTACGATTCGGGCTGCGAATGGCATCTGTCCCATGCGAATTTCTACATCAATGTTGGGCGCCAGCTCTCGCATCTCCGCACATTTTGCGACTCACAAATCAACAGCAGAAAAGGTGGTGATCAAATCCAAGTATACAGGGTTGGGCGCTGCTCACACACGCGTTGAAAAACTCGTCCGGATTGTCCAGACGTAGAATACAGTATCTGTATTCAATAGATCTACCTCCCTGTAGTCGTTGTTGGATCCGGCTCATGGACACCCTCGAACTTGATCCTTATTCTTTTTCATGCTGGATTGTCCTGTAGACAGCTACACTTACGTACTGTGTGTTATACGAACACACCTAGTGAAATTAGAGTGGTCGGGCGTGGTGGTCTCCCAGTTGAGGATGTCACTCGTATAGGAGCTGGTCGAGCTCCATTTGTTTCTGGCCAACGGGTGCATGGCTTCGGTGCTATGCCTGGCGTCCGCGGCGACGCTCACCGCCCCTTCCACCATCCTGCTGAAGATGCGGAGGTGGTGGTGCCATCTCGCAACGCTGAGTTGGCCCGCGAGTGAACGAGCCGCCTCGCAGACCACGCGGACTTTACAGTAGTCTCGAAGTTGATCGGCAATGAGCTGGCTACTTGCCAATGGCTTCCAGTCGGAGCCATCGGTGGCGAAAGGCTGCCGCAAGGCCTGTGACCAGGCCCGTGCAGTCGGCTTGATTGTTGGTCGCTGACAGGCTGCCACCGCCGCTGTAATTATCTGCTGTCATTAACAGCAGCACTCGCGCTCCACTGTAGAGCGCGTGGAGTCCACGATCTCTGCGTAGTGCATGGAGTAACAGTGGTCGTAATCTATCCGGGGTATAAAATACAGAACGCTTCTTTGCGGAAGTAAACTCGCTCGATTCCAAATACTGATCTTGCACCGGTTTCCACGTCGGTATCTCCTCAGACGAGGTGTTTTTTTTCACCTTCAAGTCGCCGCTGGTCTGCGTCATCACTTGAAGAATTGCTCTCCCCGCCCCGCCACCAGAATGGAGCGGATCTATTCGGCGTTCTTCACGTCCGACCGCCGCCGCTCGGACGTCGAGCTTACAGCCGAGGCGCTGGCCAAGCACGACGCGGAGACGCAGCGCTCGCAGCGCGACGGGTCCCCCGAGCGCACCAACAACAACAACAACGCTAACGACGCCAACAAAACCAACAACCCCAACAAAACCAACGATTCCAATGGCCGCAACCGCGTCGCACTCAGCATCGACTCAGCCATCGTAGTCGTCAACGACGATCTCTCCGCGCTCGACTTTGAAACCACGCGCGCAACGCATGGGGGCGATGATGACGATGTCGACGTAGACGCAGATCCGGCCGTGGTGGCCGCGCGGCGCCGCGAGCTGTCGCGGCTCGTGCAGCAGCAGTACGACGTCAAAGGCGAGATCGTCGCGGCACTGCGCGGCGCCGCGCGTGCGTTTTTGTTGGCGTACGGTGCCAAGGCGTTCACGGCTGTGCTGCTGGCGTCGCGCAAGTGGGGCACGAGCGAGTACGGCGGCTACGCGGACGCCGTGCGGCTGCTGCTGCGCGTGGACACGATCCGCTTTGGCGCGTTCTTTGGCTCGCTAGTGGGTGTGTTCCGGCTGACCGAGCTTTCGGCGCGACTGGCGCGCGGCGGCGACAAAGACCGCACCAACCTCGCGATCGCCGGCGGCGTCTCGGGGCTCGCGCTGCTCGTGGACTCGGAATCGCGGCGCAGCACGATCGCGCTCTACGTGTTTGTGCGCATGCTGGACGTCGTGGGGCGCCACCTCACGGCTGTGGGCTCGATCCCATCGTGGGAGTACTCGTCGGAGGCGCTGTTCTCGCTGAGCAACGCTGCTATCATGTACGGATTCCTCGTGGACCCAACGCTGCTGCCAAAGGTACGGCGTCTACCCCACGTGTTGTCATGATGCCATTTGACCTATGACTTCTGATGCTGGGCATGTAGGGCTACTACAGTTGGATCCTGCACATTGGCGGTGTCACACATCACGGGCTGGAGTACGTCGTACGCGAAGGATGGCGCGGCGAGTTGGATCCACAGGGCAACTTGATCTCGTTTCGAGGGTGCCAACCTCACTACCACGTGTACGTTCTTGAATGTGTAGGGGGAAAGAATAGTTCTGTGGTTTTCGAATGTGCTCTGACCTTTTCGGTGGCTGGTTGGATGGAACAGCGAATCTTGCGTGACCCACGCGATGAAGGATTGGGTCGCAGGGCTCGCGCGCGCCGTTCGGATTTATCTGCCCGTGCACTTTCTACCCGCTATCATCTTCAAGTTCAGTCGTCTGCAAGGCGCGCCGTTGTCCACCACGGCGCGGATCGCGTACGCCACGCTGTGCTCGTCCGCCTTTCTCACGTCGTACCAGGTCGGAGACATGCCACTATTGCGGTCCCTGCTATGCGCCGACTGTTGGCTGATATGGGTGCTATCTCCCTCCAGACCATCGTCAAGCTCGTCGTGTGCACCATGCGCAACGGCCTTCAGCACGACTACGTCATCGAATCGTGTCTCGGCGGAGTGAGTATCACACGATCTCCGTTCGAAAACGTCCGCGTCTAACCCAATGTTGCCTTGTTTGTAAATTCTCGGTAGATCGTCTCGGGCGCGAGCCTCTTCTTTGAGGACCCGAAGCGCCGCTTCGAGCTCATGCTCTACTGCGTCCCTCGCGCCATCGACATTGTGTGGCAGCTGCTCAAGCGCAAGGGGATCGTGCGCTACGTCAAGCATGCCGAGGTGGCGCTATTCTGCCTCTCCATGTCGCTGATCATGTCCCGGCCGCCCGAACACTTCAAGCCAACGTATCTGCGGATCCTGCGCTTCCTCTTCGGTCGCAACAGTATTTAAGCCGTGGACACTGCTTCACAGTGCCAGTGCCGTCGTTGACCTGACAAGGAATGATGGATTGCACAAGCCAATCAGTCAAATATATAATGAAGTTTTAAATACAGGTGCCGTTCCCTCCGTCACCTTCCTTGCAGATATCCATAGCATTCTACATACAGCACACTTGGTCCCTTTCCAATAACCCTCGAAATTCCACCCATACTCTACCAGTACTGCACCCACGGTCCACGACCATGACCATCCGTCCGGATCACTCCTGTTCCTTGCTCTCGCCTTGGTCTGATCGCGTTCGCGTCCGCGTGGTCTCTATCCAGACATTTTGCTTCTTCACTTTTTCCGGTTCTTCGTCGATCAAAACGGGAGCGACACCAAAACGCGTCACAAAAGCCGCCCGTCGCCGAAATCCCTCGTCAACTCTCGCTCGTCGACGAAATCGTTGTTGCCGCCGCTGCCATGGAACAGATCCATGGTGGCGTTGTTGCTGGTCTTCATGACGTTCGCGTAGCCGCTCTTGCTATCGCGCGACAGAAACGAGCCACGCTCCGAGAGCCCGTACAACTCGCACAGCGCGCAGGGCTGCTGCGAGCAGTCGTCACGATGGAGTCGACATCGGTCACTTCGGTCCAGCGCAAACTGCTCGCAGTAGTCGTGGCTGCAGCGACGTTCCATCGCGTGGTTGATGCAGCCACTGCCGTCGCGGTTTGCTGCGAATGCACAGCCTTCGAAGGCGCACTCTCGCCGGTACGAATGGTACTCACAAAACTGCGGCGACTCAACCAAGTTCTCGCAGCCCGACTGCCAGCAAAACGTCGCCTTGCAGTGCGAAGCGCAGAGCGTCGATCGAGCGTTCACGCTCTCGAGACAGGCTGGGAAGCGGCAGCCCTGCGAGTGGTAAACATTCCCAATTGGTTGGTCAAGACTGTCGCCAAAATTTGTAGTCCCCGACTGCTGGTCCTTGGTCCCCATCGTGCCTTCCTGCATGCGGAAATGCCGCTTGCACAGACCGCGTTTCTGCGCTTGCTTGTCGCACCCGTCGATCTTGCAGAAATACTTCTTGATCTTCGGACTATTTGCCTGCTTCATCTCCGCCGCCGCTGCCACGCCTGCAGCCGCGGCGGCTCGTTCCTTTTCTTCGCGTAGTTGTCGGGACCGCAACGTGATTTCGTCGACGGACAGCGAGCCAGACTGGAACAAACGGAAATGAGCATCGCACAGCCCGGCGCGCGTCACGAGCGCGTTGCATTCTTTCGCTCGACATGGGTCTCTGGGCTTGGAGCCAGCTTGTTTCACGTGCGACGCGTCATCCCACAACGCCTCGCCGCCGTCAGACTCGGGTTGCATCGACTGGTTGCTGTTGTTACCTCCCAACGAAGGAAACTGGTACGCGCTGCTATTGTTGCCGTCGCCGACCGACACGACCAGCGGCGAGAAAATGTTCTGGCACGAGTCGCAAAACTCGCGGCCATAGCTTTCTCTCGAACAGATCGGGTTGGTGCAGGTCGAGGAGCCGACGTAGTTGGATCGAGCGTCTGAAGGCTTGTTCGCGGAGTTCAGCGTGACCAACGCCTGGCGAGCGTCGCTCTCCGCTGCGGCCGCCGTGAAGTTCGAGGCCATACTCAGGTTCGCCATGCGGCCCGTGGCGCCACCGGATGCGAAACGATCCATTCCGGTAAACGGAGCATTCGGATCGATCGGGGCCGACTGGCCCAGAAAGTGCGCGGAGCCGCTTTGGTTGTGGTATACTGACGCGTCTCCAAGACTCGGTCGCACAGCTGCGAGGTCCGCCTTCCCACTGAGATGCCGCTGCTGGTTCAGGTGCTGCTCACACACTGTGCTGCCAGGTGCGGCCGAGGACATGCACGACGGCATGTTGCACGTGAGCGCGATGCTGCTGCTTGATGAGCCCACGGTGACGGCCGGAGAGTGCGGGCTCATCCGCGTGATCTGGATCGCCTGGTTGGTCTTGTTCCCGTGGTGCTGGCATAGGCCCGACGCGTACGGCGCGACGATCCCACAGCCCGGGATCGAGCACAGCGGGTGGTTGCGTCCACTCTCCGATTCCGAATCGGCTTGATGCTGTTGCTGGCGGTGAGAAGAAGAAGGCGTAGAGACTTTCTTCTCCGCCGACGCGATCTGTCCCGCGTGGAACTTGCACAGTCCGCGACTGGAATGCGCTTGCAGATTGCACTCGTGGGCCGTGCACGTGCCCATTCGTTCGCCGTCGCTGTCGCCGCCGTCCGTGCTGCTCAGCTGCCCGTCGTCGCGCGTCGTCGCGCCATCCCGCGACAGATTGTGCTTCTCGTAGTAGTGCATCGTGCAGAGCCGGTCCCGCTGCGAGTTTTTGGTGCACGTCGGGTGCGAGCAGCGGCGGATCTCCTTCTGGAGCCGTGCGAGCGCGTCTTCAAAGCTCTCGCCGGTCGCCGACTGCCGGGCGATCTCTTCGGCCTGCTTGAGCACCACGTTGCCGTGGGTGCGGCACAGATGGTTGCGCTGTGAGTGCTTGTTGCAGTTCGGGTAGCTGCACATGGTGTACGCGCTGTTGAGCCGCCGCTTGTTAATGTGCTTGGGCAGCCGCCCCGTGGCCATGAGCAGCTTCTCGTGGCCGCGGCAGTAGCCGCGTCCTTGGTCGTTCTTGAAGCAGCCGAAGGTTCGACACACCGGCACGTTCTGCGCGCGGCTCGCGAGGATCCGGTGGAGCGCGTCTTTGCCCTCGGCCAGGTGCTTGTCGCACATGCTGGCGTGGAGCAGCGCCTTGTCGCGGCAGCCGGGGAACCCACAGGGCGCGACGATCACGTGGCGGTTACAGAACTTGCCGTACGCCTGCGACATGCGCGCACGGTTTGGGCAGTTGTGGTACTGGCATTTTTCGTTCTTCTGCTCGATTTTTTGCTGGCTCAGGTCGGGCTCGTCGGTCGAGTCCACAAAGCGCGAGTAATCGCTGGCGTCCGGCGCGCCGGTGGCCGCGGCCACGGGCACCGCGGGCCGCGCGGCCGACGCGGTAGTGGTCGACCGCGAGCTGCTGGCCTCGGACGTGGGCGACGTGGACGCCGACGATGACGGGCGCGGGCCGCTGCCGCTCTGTAGCAGCGACGCGTGCGCCATGCTCAGCGGCGCCACCGACGACGGGCCCGCGAGCGACGACAAGTTGGAGAACGTTGGCACTTGGAAAGACTGCGACACGTCGTTCATGGTCACGTCTGCGGACCCGCCGCCGCCGCCTCCGGCGCTGCCACCATGGACATTCACAGCGCTTGGTTGGCCATGGCCACCCATATTCAGCGCCGCTCCGTCGCGCGGGCCGCTGAGAAAATCGCCGAATTCGAGGTCGAGGCCACCGCCGCCGCCCATGTGCTTGTACTGCTGCTGCTGTTGTTGTTGGTCGAGAAGCGACGCTGGCCGCCAGAACGGCGCCGACGCTGAGTCGTTCTGGTTCTGCGCCTGGTGGGGCGGCGCGAAGCTGCGGAGCGAGCTGTCCATGTTGCTCATGGTCATGTTGATGCCGAGGTTGCCCATGCTCATGGCGTACGCTTGTTGTTGCTGGTGTTGTTGCTGCTGGTGTTGTTGGTGTTGGTGGGACGAGGACGGCGGCTGCAGCTGATGGAGGCCGTACGCGCCTTGGTGCATCGGCCGCCGCTGCGCGTTGGTGGCCGCCAGCATCGCCGCGTTCGTCGACGCGGTCGCGTCTCGTCCGTTGGCTTTCCGCATGGAGGATACGAACGCGCTTGGTCTAACACTTTTAGGACCAGGTGGATATGAGGTTTATACGGTGGACGGCGTTCCGCGCGGGTCGAACGTTGTCCGCGAGGGGAGCCGTTCTTGGCTTGGCGGTTTGTTGCTTTCTCCAGAACCGACTTGGCGCCCTTCCGAGGGCAACCGGAACAAAGGGGGGAATGCCCCAAGGCCAGCGCCGCCGCCGCAGCTTTGGGTATGTGATGAGGAGCGCACTCCAGCGGGACGAAGAAAGCCGCGGAAAGGGAGATGGTTTGTTGTTCTCGAGGGTAATTTATTTTTTTTGTTTCCGTTTTCTGTCGGTGTGATTGGGAATTTGTATGAGAAGAGTCACAAAGTGAGTCGGAAGAAAAAGCGCAAGTCACTTTGGAAAAAATACGGAAACGGCAAAATGCGCAGCTGTACCGTAGTTTATGATGTTGAAGTGAAGGTTGAAAGCTGGGCGGGCAAGAGAACGTGAGCTTGTGGACCGGCTGCGTCAAGTCGAAGGAGGCCAAGCTGCAGTTCTCATGGCGACCTTCCATCATTTCCGAGCCACCTTTGTGGACAGATCACAGCGTTTAGGTGCAGGTGTCGGTGCCGTACCTACCTCTACGGAGAGTCATTCAACCTACAGTAAACAGTGCGCTCGGCCGCACTGGGCAAAACTGACTGCAAGAACACCTTCATATTTTCGGAAGTTTTGGAAAATATCGAACCTGTGGATTGTGTCCTGATACGCCTACACCTAATGAAGATTGGACCACTTGATCATGAAGTTGATGGCGATTTCGAGGTAGGCCATAAACATTGCCGCCACAATGCATGGCTCACCAACTCACCACGAAATCTTTCGAGCCACAATTGCTTCATCCCGCCACCTTCCATCAGAGTTGGAGCAAGCAATCCAGGGTTCAGTTTCGTGGATTTCTTCTTGTCGATGAATACAGGCAGAGATTCCGTTCGTCTGTGTTGTATAATGCAACTTGCATTGTCATAATCCCAACACTCTTTAGCACTGGATCTGGTGTTGTTCACCCCATCTCTGGCTAGACCTTGAGAAGATCACAATACAGGATCGAGTTCTTGACAAGGTGGATGACGAAGAGATGCGTTTTGGTCTATCCAACCAAAGCTTCAAGGATAGATCAGGCAGCCAATGATGCACACGAGTTCTTTGGATTCCATATTTTTTCTCGCCACGGAGCAGACTAAGATCCAATTGCAATAGAAGATAGAACAAGCAAATTAGGAATCGCCATTTGCGAAGTGCTGGTTCTCCAAGTGACATGACTCATGTCGCGAGCCTCAGACATCCTCGCCCTTCGCCGCACTTCAGGCTGAAGGCTGAAGTTCAGGGTTTGTTAAGCAAATCCTTGCTTAATCTGCTGTATGGCCTCTTGTGAAGATCTTGGGCAAAGTCTCTCCATATGCCATGAGCCCCCTCCCCGTGTAGATGCATTTTTACTGACAGTGTATGGACACATTGAAAGCAGGTTGTCATCCGCAATGTGGATCTACGGTACGGTACAGTACTGGTGGTTCGTGCTTCGCCTCGTCACTTTTCGCGCAAGTACATAGAGCTGTCAATCGCAGGCAACTTCAAGAACGAGATCTAGTGTGAGAGATCCACGAACGCAGATGTACAGTCGGTTCCACACGCTCCGTACAGTACATGCTTAGATAGACGAGGCCACGAGGCCCTCGCTCAGAGTCTCCATTGCTCCAGTTTCCTACGGAGAGAGTTGGCGCCGCAGATGAAAATAAAATAAAAAACTGCTGTGGTTTGGGCGCGCGGGACTGTTGCATCACGAAGCTCAATAGATGGACTCTGCATTGACGCCAGTGCCTTTTCGCGCGACTTTAGACCGCAAGAGCGAATGCGCTGGCAATGTGACCCAACCATGCCCAGAACGGTCCGCTGTCGGCCGTCCGAGTGTCCGCACTGGAGCCGCCGTCCACATCAAAACCTGGTCATGCCTCATTCTGTTGCTATGAGAAAATTGTTTTCGGCCCGATGATACAGTTCTAAGTAAGTGTCTCCCTCATAAATCCAGATGAACAAGCAATGTTCTGAGGAGGGTCTACAGTCGAGTCCGCTCTAAGTTAACTTGTTGTCGTGACCAAGAGATCCCAATCAAACCACACGCGCACGCAAACATGGTCGGCCCAATGTTTCGCATGTGCGTGACCGCTGCGCGCCCCACGCTACGAGTGCAGCGCAACAATGCCGCAATCCAGCACACGTCTCTTCTACGAATGGCTCTCGCGAAGCCGCCAGTCGCATCGATGCTTGTGCAGCGTCGCACGTTCGCGTCAACGTCTCCGTCCTCAGATCAAAACGAGACGAGTCAGACGCAGCTCGTGTACGAGGGGCCCATGTCCCGCGCCGTGCGCCTCATGAAGGGCGTCTCAGTCACCTCGTGCGTGCTCACGACCTTCGGCATGCCCGTGCTGTGCTACATGAGCGAGCAGTCGGCCTCGGCCATCGGCAAGTGGGCCATGTGCGGCACCATCATGGTGAGCCAGGCTGTTCCATTGGCTATCGTTGGTCTGCTCCCCCCACTGAACTGCAACTTGTCCGTTTTTGTGTATGTATGGTAGCTTTTCGGCTTTGGTACTACGTCGCTGTACCACGCGCTCTTTGAGCCGTACGTGCTGCGCATGTGGATCAATGCGCCGCACTCGCCGCTCAGTGACGCGACCGTCGTCACAGCCGAGTCGCTCACGCTGCTGGCGCAGAGAAAGACCACGCAGTTCACACTGGGCGACGTCGCGCGCCCAGTGAGCTCGATCCACCCGATGGTGTCGTTCCGCGCCAAGGACAAGAACTACTTTCTCCACCCGGAAGTGATACAGGACGAAGAGCTCATCAAGAAGTTCATGGGCGAGGATTTCAAAGTGATCAAGAAAGACGCGACGAAAGACCAGGACGACGACGAGGAGTACTACTAAGTCGAGAGCTATTGTACTTGACATTCAAATAGAGATTTGTGGATTTGTCTATTGCTTTTCCACGGCTTCGATGTAGTCGTAGCTGTTGAGCGCGTCCTCGCTTTCGACCGCTTTGTCGTTTTCGAGCGGGTCCAAGTGCTTACCTTTCGCCGGTGGATACGCCTGCTCTTCGCTCTCCGATAGCACAGACACGGACGTAATGTCTTCCGACAGCTCGCTGCAGGAAATAAACCACGTTAGTTTAGTCCATCCGTTCACACACGAGGGACAGGCATGTAGAAGAAACTGCATCATACCTAGCGATGTCCTCATCCTCGTCCTCATCCTCGTCCTCGACTTCTTCTTCAAAGTCGCTGCCATAGTTGTCGTCGTCGTCATCATCGTCGCGCTCCTTCCTACTGCCCGCTTGACCACTACTAGTCTCTGGTTGATGGACGGTGCTTTCGTGGTCGTCGACCCCATGCAGCGTCGTGTGCTTGAGCTGCTGTAAATATCCCGTGTCGTCCTGCGCCTCCATCTCTTTCAGTTTTTCCTCCAGCGATCGAAGGCGCGCGACCGCTTCGTGGTCGTCCAACTCTTCGTCGTTCTCGTCCTCGTCCTCGTTCTCCAGCTTCTGTGGGGCTTGGCTCATGACTGCCTCGTCGCTTTGATTAAGTGTTGGTTTGGTTTGTACCACGCCTCTTCCTGGTATCCACGGCAACGGGCCTAGCTTGGCAGGCACGGGAGGCGGAATCGCGATAGAGAGCGGCGGCTCGTTGTTCTCCTCTCCTTCTTCCTCATCGTTGAGTCTGTGCTGTCCTAGAGACTTAGAAGGCGCATTCGCATGGCTCGCGACGATCCTCGCGTGGACGTCGTCGCTCTGGCTGTGCCTCAAGCTCGCCGATTCGGCCAGCGACTCCTCTTCAAACGATCCGCTCGCGATCTCGTCGGCGACACTTGCATTAAGCTCATCGTCGTCGCCGTTGTTTTTGTTCACTACGCTCTCTGTCACAGTGAACGACGACGGCGGAGGTGGCGGCAAGTCTTCGTGGTGGAGGGCTGGTACAGTGCGTTTCACATTCTGTGTAGACGACAGTATCTCAGGATGAAACCTATGTTCAGCGACAGAATCTTGAGCTGGCTGGCCAAGCGTGGGTGCTGCTTGCATCGCTGACGCTTGTGATACGGAACTAGTCGCTGACACTCGGTACTTGGTGGTGAGCTCATCCACACGCAGCATCTTGACCAGCACAGGCGTCCGCTCGTCGGCGGCGCTGACGCGCACTCGCTCACACAGACGAGACGGCAGCCTCCACTGCGATTCGTCAGTTGTCTTGGTCATGCTGTCCATGCCCGTCTCAGCGACAAACACGCTGAGCGAGTACTCGAGTTCGAGGCATTCGAGCAAATTGCGCACGAGCTCGAGAGCCACGTGTCCATCCGAGCCCAACAATCGTAGCATCGCGACCGAGGGCAGCACCGACGAATGCGACGGTCGAGACCCCACCACATTCGTACGAATCCCCGTGCCCGAGCCCGAGCCATGGATCGCCTCGAATACTGCCGCCCGTAGCTGAGCCTGCCAGTTGCACGCCAACCAAAGTGAGTTCCTGCGGACGCTAGGGCGGTGGCCAAGTCTCTACGATATCCGCACCTTGATCTTGCCCAGCACGCCCTGGCTCTCAAGCGCCTTGGCGACTTGCTGTTGAAGCTCCTGCTCCTCTGCGGTCGCGGGCAACGCCGTCATGGTGTGTGTGCAGCTTCGTGTGTCCGTTGGCAACTTCGACGTGGTGGCGGTTGGGCGCGGAACCTACTTATTTAGTAGCATATCCCTTGTCGACGAACTCCATACAAGGGATTATGTAGCCAGCTTGGAGAGCAGGAGCAGCCAAAGTGGACATAACGTTAGGATTTTTCCGGGCCCATGACGTTGTTTGTCTTGGACTGAAGTACGTATTGTTTTTGCATCACACAACCAAATGATTCCGTATCCCCTAGGGGCTCGCTGCTTGGACCGCCCAACCCTTCGTCGTCTGTATATTCCTGCTCGCTGGCACTGCGCTCGCTGTCCGCGTCATAACGCCTGGCGACGCGGCTGCTGGCTCTTGGCGCGCTCGCGCAGCCGATCGCCGTCCGCGCAGATATCGTCGTACAGCCGCTCGAACGTGACCGGCGGGAACGGCGTGTGCTCGGCCGCGTACGTCCAGAGCGCAGAGCAAAACTCGTCCCACTCGGCGCCGGCTACTTCACCGCTCTTCTCCGACGCGAGCACGACCTTGTCGATCTGCTCGCCGATCGTCGCCACGTACTCGTACATCTTGTCCACGACCACCACGTCGCTCTGCTTCTTGGACCAGTCGCCCATCACGCGCATCTTCTTGAGCACTTGGCGGATCTCCTCCAGTCGCTTCTTTGGCGTCCACTTGTCCATGAACTCTTTTTGGCTCAGCTGTCGCTTCGATGACGGCGACAACGACGCCTTGTTTTTGTCGGGGCCGGTCGAAGCGGACGACGCGTGGCTTTTGAACGGAGTCGTCGCATCCCCCTCTTGATGCTTGGATCGCTTCCGAGGCGAGTGGCCGCCGCCGGCGGCTCCACCCACACTGGACGCATCGCCGTTGCGATCCCGCGCTGAGCCCATGGCTTCATCGGACGCCGAGCGCTTTGAGCTACCAGTCTTTGACGACGACGAAGACGAATCTTTTCTTGTCGAATTCGACGACGATGACGCGGCGGCGGTGGCCCTAGAGTCTTCGTGCTGCGTGGTTTCCGGCCGCGGAGATCGCGATGGCGCCGTGCGAGCAGGGGATGATATAGAGGATTTTCTACCGGAGGATTGGCGATCACGTTCTCGTTCCCGCTCACGTTCCCGTTCCCGCTCACGGTCACGAGATCTGTCTCGGTCTCGGTCTCGGTCTCGGTCTCGGTCTCGGTCTC
>JAADWZ010000703.1:0-13513 GCA_023336445.1 Pythium dissimile
CCCCCCCCCCCCCCCCGCCTGGAACTGATCATCCAGGCGCAAGGCCTGTTCCAAGATCAGTGCCAGCGAGGTACTGATAGCTTCTTCAACCTCCTCAGTCTGCAACTTTCGTTCCTCTCGCGACCATGCGTCTGCTCGCCGTGTTCTCCGCCGCTGCACTCAGTCTCCTGTCCTCCCCGGTCGCTGCCGAGCCGCGATGCTTCCCTGATACGTTCATGTTCGGCTCGGCCACGGCCGCGTACCAAGTGGAAGGAGCAGTCAACGAAGGCGGCCGCACGCCGTGTGTCTGGGACGAGTGGTGTCGCGAGAAGGAAGGCGTCCAGTGCGCCAACGTCGCCGACGACTTCTACCACCGCTACAAGGACGACGTCCAGCTCATGGTGGAGACCGGACTCCACTCGTTCCGGTTCTCGGTCGCCTGGTCGCGCGTCATGGGCTGGGACAAGACCACGCGACGAATGAAGGCAAACCCAGAAGGAGTGCAGTTCTACCACAACTTGATCGACGAGCTGCGCGCGAACAAGATCGAGCCGATCCTCACGTTGTACCACTACGATCTGCCGCTGGCGCTGGAGAAGGAGCTGTCACCGGGCGGCTGGTTGAACGAGGAGATCCAGAGCCACTTTGTGGACTTCTCGGATCTTGTGTTCAGCGAGTATGGCCAGAAAGTGGATCTCTGGACGACCTTCAATGAGCCGATAGGCGTTACTGGCTACGCGTACGGCATGGGGCTGATCATGCCTCCAGCGCTGTCGGGCTCGGACACACAGGCCTATATCGCGTCCAAGAACTTGCTCGTGTCCCACGCGAAGTCAGTAGCTCGCTTCCGCGAGCTCAAGAAGGACGGCACAGTTGGCGCCAAGGCTCGGATCAGCATCGTGCTGGTCTCGGCCTACTACTACCCGTTAGACCCGACCGACCCCAAGGATGTCGAGGCCGCCGAGCGTGGCATGCAGTTCGACATGGGCTGGTTCTTAGAGCCAATCGTATCGGGCGACTATCCGGCGGTGATGCGTGAGGTCGCTGGCGACCGCCTCCCCAACTTTTCGAAGGAAGAGTCTAAACTGCTCAAGGGCTCGTATGACCTGTTCATGCTCAACCACTATTTCTCGAACGCCGTGACGGACTGCGACTCGTCGAAGTCGGCTACCAAGTGTGAAAATCTCCAGCCTGGCTGGCCACGAGACAAGGGAATTGATGACGCGCACATCATTCCTGGCTCGATGGTGGGCAAGGTCGACAAACGCGGCAACGATCACTGTACCATGTACACCGGGTACCCGCCTGGTTACCTTGAGTACATGAAGTGGGTCCACGCTAAAGACCCGTCGGCTGAGATCTTGCTCACAGAGAACGGCTGGTGCGGCGACGACTCGATCGACAACATGGAACAACTCAAGTTCTTCAAGCTCTTTGTCGAGCAAGTGTACATTGCGGTCCACGACGAGAAGCTGCCGGTGATCGGCTACACGGCCTGGTCGTTCCTGGACAACTACGAGTGGGGAACATTTGACTCTCGCTTCGGGTTGTACTACGTCAACTACACCGATCAGTCGGGCTCTCCGGATTTCTACGAACCCAAGCCCTCGGATCTCGCGCGTATCCCGCGTCCATCGGCAAAGTGGTTCAAGAAGCTCGCGACGACGCGTTGTCTGGACGGCTGGAGCGAGTTGGAGGCCGAAGAGTTGGCGTTGGCGAGAACGCAAGCTCAACCGCCATTGTCCGGTGGCTTCGCTGGTGTTGGCGTGATCGTTGTCGCTGCTATGGGCGTCGCGATGGCTGCTGTGGTGGTCAAGCAGCGTCGTCGCAGCGACGAGGCAATCCCGTTGCTCTAAGAAAGTTGTGGATCGGCACCGACACAGAGTCTCCAGTTTCTTTCTTCTGTCTGTCCTGGAGCATTGAACCGATGCATCGCACAATCGATTTTGTTTGTTTCTTCGGTCCTTTTGAGTAAAAAAGTAACTATCGTGGGTGTCAGTAGTGAAGGTAGTGAAACATATGAGGATTCAGTTATCGACATAGTGTTGAAATATACGCGAATAAGCCTCGATGAGCAGCGGGAGATTACTACTACAGCTGTGTGTGTACCCCGATACGGCGCTTGGCGGCGACGGGCGCCACCTCTGCACCAACCACTACTAGACGCGAAGGTAACGACGCTGAAATAACTGGATCTGCTTTCGCGTGCTTATCCAGCAGGAACTCTGACGAGCTTCACTTAAACGACCAGTCCTCTCGCCAGGTGTGGCGAGCCACTCAAGGAATAATGAAGCTCAACATTAGGCCAAACTTTGAGGAGTAGAGTCTTGGATCCCTGTGACGTGTGAGATGAGCTATGGTCTGTCACTATGGAGACGTGAGTGATGGTTCGGAATCCCATCACTCTATTCTGCTCTCTTTGGTCTCACACCCCGAAGTGCCAAACGCGCGCATAGCAGCACAATTGTGCGAAGTGCGACGATGGATCCTTCAGCGCCAGCGGAAGTGGCGCTTGCAGCGATGCAAGTCATCTCCGACCCAATGCTTTTCCCCATCACCAGCTCGTTCCAGCGCGGGATCCCATTGTGGACCGTCTACCACGAACATTCGCTCGCCCACAACCCAGCCAACGGTTCGCAGAACGACATGGCAAAGGCAACAATGGACACGGCGGGGCTACTGCCTCGGCTCGCGATTCAACTTTACGACCTGGACACACTGGTGAAATTGCACGAGCTGTCCAAGCAGCCGTACGCCTCGGAGCACGCCAATTTCAGCTTCTCGACGGCGATGGATGACGCTGCCAAGTGCGGCAATTTCGAAGCGCTCCAGTGGCTCCACGACAACACAGACGAGACCTGCCAGCCATCGACGATTTGCTCCGTGGCGATGAATGGCCACGCGAATGTCATGCTCTGGCTGCTGGCGAACTTGCCCGAGAGCCACCACGAAATCACGAGCGCTTTGATGGATTCGGCAGCGTCAAACGGCCACCTTGAGATCGTCCAGGTGCTTCACGAGTGGTCTACAGAAGGCTGCACAACACAAGCGATGGATGGCGCGGCGATGAACGGCCACTTGGATCTCGTGGTTTTCCTCCACGCGAACCGAATGGAAGGCTGCACGACCGACGCGGTCGACACGGCGGCAGAGAACGGCCATCTACACGTACTGGAGTGGCTGCTCTTGCTGCGAGAGGAAGGGTTTACTGAGACCGCCAGCTACGGCGCTGTCACCAATGGGTATCATGAAGTGGTTCAGTGCCTGTGGGAAAGTCGGTTCTCATTCAGCGAAGACGTTCTTCGTGCAGGGATTCGTCGAGCTGTCCCCGTAGCGCTCAACAGCGGGGACATTGGGATGGTTAGCTTCTTGCACGACCTGATCTCGGAATCGTTTCCTATCGACTCGATTGTGCTGGCGGAGTCTGCTGGCCATCACGATCTTGCTGAGTACCTTCGACAGGTTAGATACTTCCGCGAAGGCGCGGACGCTGCGCTGCTGATCGCAGCACATGAGCACGCAATTGCTTCGGCAAATACTCTTCTAGACAGCGAAAGTTTTGCCCTGGAATTGCTACAAGAAGCCCTCGAAGAGACTGCGAAGAAGCCCGTGGACGAGTCTGTCGAAGTCGGGCAAGAGATGTTGGCGCTCCAGATTCGATTGTGTCAGCTAGCCGACCAGAACGCTCCACTAGACAGAGGCGCATCTAGCTTCCGCTGACGATTGCTCCTCGCTCGTCTGAACAGCGTCGACACCAACCAAAGCGCCGTGCTTCAGCAAGAGCCACAAGCCTACGAGAGTGTGACCAACAGCAGCAAACTGTACCTGCTCACAAAACCTAGTGAACCCAGCTGGCTTTCATTCGACTAGTGAGTGTTGTCGAAAGAGAAACAGTTCTTTCGAAGACCAACACTCACCATCTTTGCATGCATTTATGGAGGTTCTGTTCGTAAGCAAATCACAGATCACTCAAATTTTGATAGCATCCATGAATAAAATATACGAGTTCTTGTGTGTTCCCCTTCAGCCGAACCATCACGCAGCATTTTCAATACTCGTCGCTGGATAGAGAACCAGCATGTCCATCCCCGCCGAAGCTATCGCAGCGCAGAAGGGTCGTCACGAGTGAGCCGCTGTTTGTATTGAACGGCTCGATCTCACCTGGCATGCCTGCGTGGATGGTCCAGCACGAGCACAAGTTCGGCCCTCACGCTGAGATCACGACACACAACGAGTGCGCCGAGCGGTCATTGGGCACGCCAGGCCTACTGCCGCGCTTAGCAATCCAGAACAGTCGCCTGCAAACGCTCAAACGCTTGTTCGCGCTTCACAATCAGCCGCAGTTCCGGTGGAAGGGCAAGGTGTGGTTCATGTCGGCGATGCGCAATGCTGTGGGGTTCGGGAACCTCTGGAGGCTCTGGATCGGCTCCAAGCCAACACCAAGCTACAGTGTCCAGCCATCGCGGTCGTCACTGCTGCTACAAATGGTCATTTCAGCTTCGTACAGTGGTAAGGTGTTGTTGTTTCACGGATTGACGAACTCACACGACGTGACCAACGCTATCGACGTCGCAGTAAAAAATTACGATCATCTCGAAATCGTCGTGTTCTTCTATGAGAATCAGCGCAGCTAAAGTCGCAACGAAATGGCCACCACAGCAGCATGTATTGATGCTATTAGGTGCTGCCAGTTGCAGGTCGTCGAGTGGCTGCTACGCTCCCAGCACATGGACTCGTCGGTTGACGCAGCATATCAAACAGTCGTAAGCGGTGATTTCGACGTTGTGGAGTGTTTATGGCTTTCCGGACAATTCGCACACAGGCGGGGAGAACTAAAAAACGGCTTTCGCAGGGCCGCACCGCTGTCGATCGGGACTGGATGTCCGAGGCTGGCCGTGTTTCTGTACGGTCTTGTCTTCGAAGCGTTCCCGCTATATCCTATGACACAGGCTGTAAATCTTGAAGAGGCAGAGATTGCTCAAGGGCTCTATCGTCTGGGTCGCCCAGAAGACGACGTGAAGCAGGCCATCAAAACTGTCCATTTGCTGCAGCCCGACGAGCTTGCCCAGTTTTCCGAAGTCAGTGTGAGCAGCCGGTTGCACGGATCCCTCAATCCTGCTAACGTGGTGGCCAACTCTGAGCCTTACAAGAGGAAGGAAAGGACACCAAAAATAACACGAAAACGCTAGGGCTGGTTGCGATTCGTTGCAGTTGGAAACCCGTTTTTACCCGTTTTCAGGATTTGGACCAATCCGCATACAGTATTTTTATGACCTGACCTCCAAACATGGGGCGCTCCGCTCGATCGCGCGGCGGGCTGCACCATCGACCACCGCGCTGCTCTCTCGGACTGCCATGGCGCGCGCTCGCTGCTCTTCCGTCTCTCCCACCTTCTGGCCAACTGCGGCTCTTCAGGGACGACCAAAAAGCGCTCAAGTGGCCCAGGCGCGTGCCGGTCGCCCAGCGGATTGCACTGCTGCCGCCCACGTTGGAAGCGTTCCGCGTGGCTTCCGGCCATTTCGTGATGCCGTACCACTTTACTATCCTGAAAATCGACAGAAGCTGTGTCATGGTTGGGCGCGTCGACGATGTGCGGCTCGTCGACTGGCCCGACCACGTACGCGCGCTCAACGTGAGCCACAACCCGCTTGTTTCTCTCCAACGCTGCGCACCGCCGTCACCATCCCGAGGTCGAAGCGGCTCTTCAAGAGATTGGGTTTCCTGTGGATGTTGATTGGAGAGAGTACGTGTGGGAGCAGCAGTGACTCCCGGCGCTGCGCGTGTTCAAGCAGCTCCATATGCATAGCTTCGTGCAAACAAATCCGCCGTTTTAAGTCCCGCGGGGGGATCATCGCTGGCCCGTCGAGACCTGGGGGCTCTCGCTTGGAAAATTGGTCACCAGCATCCGAGGGAGGCGCCAACTGCGAACACCAAAGCAACACGCGCGAGCACGGTCGCGAGCGAGTCGCAGCCATTAAGCTGGATCAAGCACTGCAACTAAGAGTGACAGTGCAACGCGACCAGCCAGCGTTTTAACGCACCAGGGAGAGGACAATTTGACGAAGCTGCACTATTTGTGTTGTAGTAAAAATGTCTGAATCGATACGAGTTCCGGCCATATGTCATTGGTTGAAAATGGGTTTCGGACTTGAGATGGCTACACTTGATGCGAGCAGCCCACCAAATTAGAACTTGGACCTGGACTGTATGTGCAGCTTGTTCATACCTCTATGGCGCAGCGCGCCCCTATAATACCACGAGCAACTCGCGCGCAAGAGGGAGGCAAAACGCAGCGTCAGGTGAGATGGCGAGTCCTTCGAGTCCCAAGAGCCGCAGTGGGTCGCCCACGAGTCGCGGCGGCAGCGCCGTGGCAGCCCCGACAACGCCGTCGTTCTTCATCATCCAAGAACCGACAGGCATGATTCGATCGACGCCGCCTGCACCAGAGAGCACCAGCAAAAGGAATGCGCCCATAGCGACACCATCTGACATTGCTGCGCGAGGAGATGTGGAGAGACAGCGCCACGCGCTGCAGCCGACACACTCGCTGGATTCAGGAACTCCAGGCCGAAGACGCCTTGGCAAACGGACTGCCAACTCGCCCACCGCACTCCACGAAGAGACAGAACACGACCTGCTCGTGGACGAAGCAGGAGGAGAGCGCCAGCACAGCTCCACAAGCAATGCCCAGCTGCGCGTGCTTTCGATTCTGAACCGATGCGGATCGTCTCCGGATCTGCCGCTTCACAACTCGTGGAGCGCGGCGGTGTTCTCGTCCTCCAAGAAGCGGCAGCTGCTCAAGCCCACCAACGGCACAGGCGCGAGTCCGCACTTCACAGCGCTGCAGCGCAGTCGTTTGATCCCGCTGCCCATTAATATTCGAACTGGGGCACGCAAGAAGGTGGACAACGAGGAGGTGTGCTCGTCTCCTGTGGCAGCGAGAACCAGTTCTTTACTTGGCTCTATACGCGAGGCAAATCACCAACCAAGGCCAGCCAATGCCGACACCGAAGAAGAGAGAATGAACTACGAGATCTCGATCGCGTCGCTGAAACATCGCCTCGCTCACATGGAGAAAGAGGCCGCAAAGTCGGTCAAGCAGCGCCATGCGTTGGAGAGACAGGTGGATGCACTGACCAAGGCGCAGCAGTCAGTGCAAGGAGAGAAAGTACAGCTAATCAAAAATATCAGCGAGCTGGAAGCGACCAACATGCAGCAGCGCCTCGCGTTCGACAAGCTCTCGGAAAAGTTCTCGACCGTGTACAGCAGCCTTGCCAAGGTGAACGAAATAGGAACATCGACGAGTAGCGACGACGACCACCCCACGCACGTGGCGTCTCTGCAGGCCGTCATCCAGATGATGGCGCGAGAAAACCAGGAGCTCCAGCGCAAAGTGCGCGTGCTGGAAACGCGCCACGCGGAGCACAAAACCATTCTGAGGAACCAGGAGAAGCAGATCAAGAGACTGCGAGCAGAGATGGAGGCGCTGCAGCACATGGCCGGATCCAAAGATGAGAGCAGCAGCAGCTCGGTCTTGAAAACCCACCAACTTGGAGACTCCAGTGCGATGACCACCAAGGCTATGATAGCTTCCCGCGCCGACGCTTCTCCAAGCTGCGCTACTGTGGCTGGAGCATCTTCGGCGGTACAGACGCCTTCCGTGGGTACCGACGAGACGGCGTACGTCGACCCCAACATCCTCAAAGTCTTGGAGAAAGTGGACTCCCAGTTCAGCATCACCACGGCGATTACACTGTCCAGCGTGCTCAAAAAGTGGCTCCACAGTTGTCTCCACATTGTCGCCTCAGTAGACCTCCACGGCGTGCTGCAGGTGCTGATGAAGCGCGTTTGTGAGCTTCTCCATTGCCATCACGCGGCGATTTTCCACGTGGACCACAGCTCGAAAAAACTGGTCAGCATGGCCTCCGAGCGAGGCCGCGTGCGATGGGAAATGCCGCTGGATAAGGGCATCCTGGGCCACGCCGCGCGCCACAACTTGCTCTGTAACGTTCGCAAGGCCTACGACGACCCGCGCTTTTTCAGCTCAAGCGACACGATCACGGGCACAAAATCCCGCGAGGTGCTGTGTATCCCGTTGACGCGCGAGCTGGACGCGTTCCAGTCGGACCCGTCCTCGACTGTGGCCAACTCCAGCGTGTTTGCCGTGCTCCAATGCTGGAACACCTCGACCCAGAAGCCGTTCACGCACAACGACCAGATCGCCGGCGGCCTGCTGGCGATCCACGCCGGGGTCGTGCTCTCGCAGACCCGACTCAGCGAAGACATGCAGCGCGTCCACAACCGCGTGCTGCAGATCGCGCGCATGGCTGCCGAACTCGCGCCGAAAGCCGCGATCACCGACAACGCACAGCTGGCAGCAGCAGCGAGCGGCGTCGACGCATCCGCCGCTTCAGTGTCGATCGTGCACCTCGTGCGCGCAGCGCAGCGTAAGTTTGCCGAGATCGTCGGGATCACCAAGCTGCGAATCTTTGTTCTGGACAGCGACGTCATGCGCGTGTGGCATGTCGGCGCGGCCCGACTGGACGCTGCCGCGACCAGCTCGTCGGATTTCCAGCTCACGCCCGTTCGCAAATACGCGAGCGTCCACTCGTCGCTCTGCGCGCTGATGGTTGGCGACGCGACAACCGTCGATACAGGCGGCGGACTGGACACTGTCCAGGCCACGCCGTCCACGCCCAGCGGCTGCCGCATCTTGCTCGAGCCGACCGGAGAGCCGACTTTCAACGATACTGTGGACCTCAAAGGCGGGGCCAACGGCCTGTATCTAGCCGCGATCCGCTCGCCGTGGCGTGAGCTGCCGCTGGGGATGATCCAAGTGGCGCGCACTGGCTCCGCGCTGGGACTTGCGTCCATGGAGGGACGGCCGTTGTCAACGGCTGCAAAACGCGAGAGGATCCGTGCACAGGAAGTGGAGGACGCGCTCACGATGGAGCTGATCGACCTCTTCTGCCAGCAGTTTGCGAGTCTTCTCCATCACGCAACGGCGCTCCAGCTCCACGACATGTGTCCTCGTGAGGTGCACGAAGCCCGCCTTTCGCATCTGACCGACCGACTCGATGTACTGGAAAGCGAGTACTTGCGCGAGCAAGAAGAGGCCGAGGCCGAGGCCGAGGCCATGGCCCAACACAACTTGGCCGCAAGCCTATTTGAGCAGAAACTGCTGGAAAGCATGGGCGAAGGAGAGCGGCGAATGGCGACGCCTGTGGTGCCGAACCACAGTCGACCAAGCAGCGGGATCAACACGCACAATCAAGTCAACGGGATCTTCGATCCTGTTCCGCTCATATCCACCGACTCTTCCTATGCAATTGACATCTCCGACGCCGACGCATCACCACCAGACGAAGACCCCAACGCGGCCTCGTCGCGCTCGCCATCCGACCCAAGTGCATTCTAATCAGCCAGTTGTAAGAAGAAGAAAAAACCCTTTGACGCCGTGTTTGTCTCATTCTAAAAAATCCTCCTTTTGAAAAACATACCTGGGATGCGGAACAACAACCTCAGTCATCGGCGTCTTCTTCTTCATCTTTCACTAGGTTTGTTTCGTTTTTCAGCTTGAGCTTGATCATCTATCGTTGGCATTGCTCAGCAGACTCGCTTCCGTTCGGGACGAGCACGTCCGCGCAAAGTGGCGCACCACGCGACGGAACTCGCGCTCGCTCTGCGCGGAGAACATGTCGTCTTGGAACGCACGGATCTCCTCGGACGTCAAAAACGCCACCGATTGGACGCTTTGTGCGTGCGCAAACCAGTCCGAGATGCCCTGCTGCAACAGCGGGCCGTTCAGCTTTGCTAGCTGCACGAGCACCCCGGCGATCGAGCCAAAATCGTCTTCCACGCGGTAACGAGAGACCGTGCCCAGCACCACACCTCGCAGCAGACTATTGATCAGGTCTCGGCTACCACCAAGCAGGAAACCTTCTCGAACAATGCGCTGCAAGTCGGCGCCGATGACGTCGGGAGTGCCCGTCTGGACCGATCGCTCCACGGCCTGTTCTAAAAAGCTGAGCGTGGCTTTGTTCGCGTCGTTGTGCGTGATCTGCAGCGCGACAACCGACGAGACCAGCACCTGCGCGAGCAGCTCTTCGCCTGGCACTGCGCGCCCACCGCCCGCACTTTTCAAAAGCAGCTGCGGCACCGTCCGCACGCTTCGCTCCATGAGATAGAAAAACTCTTCAATGATGTCTGGATGTGATTGCATGTTCTCCACGGTCTTGAACAGTGGAAGCGTCGCAGCCGCAAAGCTGTGCAGCATCTGGCCCAGCAGCTCCTGCGTCTCGGCGGCACGGTCGTGGTGAAAGTGCTTTAGCACCATACTCCCAGCGTACAGATACGACGACTTGGGCTCAGCCTGGAAAAAGGAGAGCAAGTTCTTGACCATATTGGGCAGAAACGGCTTAAAGTCGGCGCCGCAGGAGCGCAGCATGCGCTTGTAGCACCGACACACGCGTTCGACGAGCTCGTCGCTGGCTCGGAAGAGCATCAGCATCTGGTCAAACGCCACCCAAATCTGCTCCGTGAGCAGCAGCAGCGGGCCTTTCCCGCTCTCGTGGCTTCTCGCATCGCGTTCATCGATCGTCAGGTAGTCGTACAGGCACACCAAGCGGAGCATTTCCTGCATGGCCGGCGTCGAGTTGACGTGCTGGCCATTCGCGGACGCCGCAAATACAGCCGATAAGCGACGAACAATCGGCTCCACAATCTGCTGGAGCACAGCATACGCTGAGCTGGTATCACCACACTTGGCGACGCCCGTGCAGATGCCTTCCAAGATCAGCACTTGGTCTTCAATCGCCATCGCTTCGCTCTTCTCCACGTACAGGTAAAAGCGCAACACTTCAGCCCCCAGCGTCGCCCAGCAGTCGATCGCTATCGAGCGCAGCGCCGTCGCGGCCGCGCTGGGCACCTGCCAGTCGGCCGCCGCGGCGTCTTGAGCACTATTCACAACGCACGAATGCAGAAACTCGACCAGCGGCGCCAAGTAGGCCGTGTTTTCGCGCAGCCACAGTCCGTAGCGGGAAATGATCAGGCATGCTGTGTACTTGATCGACGGGTGGCTGGCAAACTGCGGCAAGTGCTGGAAAATGATCTGCAGCGACGGCGCCGTAATGCGCGAGTCGGCGCGTTCCACGTTACGCCCGATCGAGCGCACACAGTACAGGTGCGCCTCCACGGCCTGCCACCGCCGCTGGTCCTCGGGCAGCTGGAAAATAGATTGAAGCCCTTGCACGCAGTGCGACAGAATCGACTCGACGCCGACCGCGTCGCAGCAGTCGCGCAGAATATCGCCGAGTGACTGGCGAAACGCTTTAAAGTCTTGCTTCTTGTCCGCTGGCAGCTTTGGGAATTCTTCTTGAAACTGCAAATTTTGCATGCAGATGCTTGAGAGACGGATGATCTGGCTCTGGAACTGCGTGGCGATCGGCGCCGCACCGGCGTTGCGGCGCGCATCGGCCTCGTCGAGCTTGCGCAGAAAGCTAAACCAGAACGAGGTGGTCACATCGGCGATCTCCGCGTCCGGGTAGCTCATGCAGTCGAGCAGCAAGTCCACAATCAAGGTCTGGCCCATCTGCTGGTCGCCGATCAGCAGCTCCATATACGACTCGCCCAGCTCCGTGAAGATGCGGCACAGTCCGAGACACTTGTCCGTGTCTTCCTCGCGCGCGGCGTCGGCAAAGTCGGTCTTGAGCTGCATCAGCTGCGGCACGAGCCACTGGATGAGCGGCTGGTCGCGCTGCAGGTCCGTGTAGCAGCACACGAGCTCGACCGCGAGGTCCACGGCCGGGTCAAACAGCTCCTCGTGGCGCAGAAACGCCAGCAGCGACTGCACGAGCGCGTTGTTCACCACCACCGCGGCGTCCACGCGAGCGCACCGCGTCCACGCACGCGCCGCCTGGAGCACGAGCCGTTGCGCGCTCGCGTCCTGCATGAGCTGCGGCAAGAGCCCGTCCAGCACGGCCACGGCCCACTGATCCATCTCCTGTCGCATGCGCTCGCGCACGGCGCGGTCCTGTACATCGCTCAATTCTTCGGCCGTGACGACCAGCACCTCGGCGAGAATCGACGGCGCCACGCGCGCCGCCGACAGCAAGTTGAGCAGAAAGCCGATCGACGAGTCGGCTGCGGCAGCCGCGTTCACCACAATCAGCTGCGCCTGGCCCGACTGGTAGCTGGCGGAAATCTCGGCCGGTGGCACGCGTGGCACGCACGCCAAGAGCGCGAGCACCAGCTGCGTGGGCACCATGTTGGGCATAGCCGCGGGCATGGAGGCGAGCCATTGGACGATTTTACGGCACCACGCGGCAAACGAGTACTGCTTGTCATGCGGCAGCGCGTGCTGGCGACGCAGCTTGTTGGCGAGCGTCTGCGACGCGAAGAAGAGCACGGGGATCGACGCGGAGAGCTGCTGCGGCGCCTGCGCGAGGAAGCGATCGAGCAGCGAGGCGGCCACGTGGAAGGCCTCAGGCGTGACCTGGAACGCGCGCAAGTACGCGTCGGCGGCTTGGACCTGCTCGGGCTGCACGTGCTGCTGGTAGAGCGCCTGTAAGGCCGCGAGGACTGTGGCTTCGATGGTGTCTGGCACGGTCGAGGACATGGTGTTCTAAAACACGGGTTTCTCGGTTTGTGGCGGGATTGAGGGAGCGAGAAGTGCACCAATGGATATAGGAAAGACACGTGAGCACGATGCGCCGTCTTAGTGCGTTGGGCGCCGTGTGTGGAGACCGCTAGAAGCGCACGATGTCGAGGGAGACGGGCGGGGTCTTTGACAAACAACTCTCCCTTTCTTGGTCCACTGAGCTGATGAAGGAAACGAACGGGGGAGACAAATCCCGTTAAGTACGCATGTGGCTCTTGCCTGCGAACTTATCTCACATTTTGTGGCTTTTTGATGGATATTGTGCAGATAAAATAAATCTCATTGTGGTCGGGCCCAGCGGCTGGGGCAAGTCCAGCGTGGTCGAGTCGCTCAAGAGCCTGACGCCCGTGGTCATGGCGGAACCTGCGCTACTGGGCGATGACGCCCGAGAAAGTGCTTGATGGGTATCCGGGACTGTCTCGCGCTACATTGTGGACGAAGCGGGCGACCGCCACCGCCTTTCCGAGGCGACGAGTGCGCCGCAAAGCGCGGTCTCCTCAGGCGGCGACGAAGAGCAAGTGCGCCGCAAGATGCCGTGGCTGCCGCCCGACCTCAACTGGTACATGGAAAAGGCGTGGCAGCACCCTGGTAAACTGCAGCAGCTGCAGATGCGCGAGCTGGTCAAGCACACCGTGAACCGCCTCGACGTGCTGCAGAAGCTGATCGTCGCGGGCGACACCCAGCGCAAGTACCCAGCTCTGTGGACGCTCGAGTACAATGAATAACTACAGACCATCGTGCTTCGCATGCTGAGCGACCTGTCCGGGATGTGCTTCCATGTGCCAATCGAGATTCAAGTGCCAGCGCAGTTTCTCGCCAAGTACGGATCGTGGATCCAGGTGCGTTTGATCTACAGAGGGGGGGGGGAGGGGGGGG
>JAADWZ010000704.1:0-13482 GCA_023336445.1 Pythium dissimile
CACTGGCTTCATCATCGCCAACAAGAAATATCTTCTGCAAACCGACGACTTCTGGTCGATCGTGTTGATGAAAGTGCTCCGACGTCGGTACAAGAACATCTACGTGTACGAAGTGAACGGCAGCACCGTGCAGCAGACGGCGCGACTGGTGTTCCCACACACGTTGACGATGCAGGATCTTGCCAACATCAACGTCAATGTGTTGTCTTAACATCGATCGGACGGACCATTGGGTGAAGACCCGCAAAACAAGAATAGACCTCACACAAAATGGAGCCTAGCGATTTGTCTGGATGCAATGGCTCGTGTAGCTTCTCTGCAGCACGCTATTCGTGGAAGTCCGGCTTATCTCTCGCCAAGCGCTGCTTCCCACTAGGCAGAGTGTTCAAGTCCCCGCAACGACAAACACTTGAAGCATAATTCGCGCTGATGGAGGACAGTGATGCGAGGCCAGCTCCTCGGGGCGTAGGGCGGGACCAGCCGTCAGTCAAGTACGTTAATCGCAGCGACTCACCCAGTCCAAACGCACAGGAAGGGACGCTTGTTGGCGTCAAGTCGACTGCAAAGCGCGTGGGCCACAAGAGACTGAAGGCGAAGACGCTGCTGCATCTGTTCCATCGCGTCCTGATCATTGTGATGGCTGCTGGGTATGTGGTCACGTCGTTCGCCGCGTCGTGGACGGCAGTGCTATTACTGCGCAGCCACGACAACCCATGGAACGCCCCGGAAGACGACACACTGCCTTTGATGGTCAGCTACCTAGGTACCAGCACGATTCGCGAGTCCCCGCTCGTGCAGAATGTGCTTCAAAACGCGACCACGTCGTTGAGTGCCTCCATTTACCTACAGGACGCGGCGTCAGCCAAGTTCACGATGTGCGATTCCATCCCCTCGACAGTCGAAGACGTGTTTGGCAACACGTTCATGCGCTCCATATATGCCGCGATAACGGACGGCACCAGCTACACCATCACCGAGCTGGCACCAACCCAGATCGAGCTGATCGCCCCCATAGTGGACTGTCAAGCGTCCGCCCTAGCGCTCGAGTATGTGACGACTGGCAAGTTTTTCTTCCTGGTGCGCCAACGACTCGACCACGACAAACTGAGCGTGCTGGTCGTTTATCTGTCCGTCCAGCAGTTTAAATCGAATGCCCAGAACGGCGCGGCCGCGGTCGGAACCATTCAGCTTGTCAGTGACATGCGCGACACAACGTTACGCGACAAGACGCACTATATTGTGTCGTTGGGCTATCCGTACAAGCATTTCCAGTTCCGAAAGTACGACTTAGTCAACATGACGGACGAAGGATTGATTTCGCTCCGTCTTGTCCGCCAACCAGGAAAGCGGGAGACTACGCGAACAATCGACACGTCCTGTCGAGTTGGTTTCTACATCAAAGGCGAGTCGGAGCAATCAAACGTCAACAACTACCAGTGGGACATCGAATCGCGCGCCGTGGACGTCGTTGCTCGGTGGCGATGGGTCAGCAAGCCGGTGCTCCACGACTCGTGGGGGTGGGTCCACGGTATCCAGTTCTTTATCGGCTGGATCTTGTTATCGAGTTTGGTCATCGTGTGCATCACCACGTACCGCAACTTTCTCACGGGCCACCACTGGATCGGCGACGCGTACGTGTCCATTTCAAGCATCCAGCTTCTCGTGAGCGCAGCGGTCGCCATTTCTTGGTACATGAACGAGTTTTGGTCGCTGCGCGAGTTTGCGATCAGCACGGCCTTGGAGTTTACAGGCCTGCAGCAAGTCAAGTTGTACGAGTGGCACATGCGCGCCGATCTGCTCACGCTCCACCTCGGGTCCTGCGGCTTGACCGGCCGCTTGCTCCGCGAGAGAATCGACCCTGTGCTCGCCGTGCTCGTGTTTCTTATCGCGTTCGAGTTCCGTGTCGCCATCTTAAAAGCGATGCCAGCGTCGGTTCAGGATCCTGTCACTGCGTATGCAAACGAACTATACGCACTCAACGTGAACCCACGCCTCCCGGGTCAGGACAAGATCTCGCCCATGGGACTATGGAGTACGTTTCCGCTGCCAAGCACCCCATTCACGTTTCTTCTTCGGAGCCTGAGCGCTCAGTTTGTGTCACAAACCGCAATGATCGTGTACGCTATCGTGCGGAAGATTCACCGCCACTTTTACCCCGACAAAGTTCGCGTCCAGCGCGACACCACCGGCACAGCGACGTCCGAGAACGAGCACTCGCTGATCTCGCAGAAGCGCGTACTCACGCTGTTTGAGATCGCCACGGGCGCCAACCTGGAGAGCCGTTTCGGCGTCTTGTCCGACTTTGAAACCTGCGTGTTTATCAAAGCCACCAAGCACGCGTCGGCCGACGGCGTGTTCAGCACGGGCTTTGTGATCGCCAACAAGAAGTTTCTCCTCCAAGCACGTGACTACTGGCGAGTCGTGTTCATGAAGTTGCTCGGACGGCGCGTCTGGAACGTGTACGTGTACGAGGTCAGCGGCACCTCCGTCAAGCAGACTGCGTGTCTGGTGTATCCGCACACACTGACCGTAGTCGATCTGCTCTACATCGACGTGAGGGCGTTGCAGTGATCATGCCCCCTTCGTCAATTAACTGAGAACGGAAAAACGTTTTCTAACCATCCATGCACGAATATATTAGCTTGACCTACGCCCCTCTTGTGTCCAGCGACACAAGAGGGGCGTAGATCCGCTACTGCAACACGCCCTGCATCTGCAGCATCTTCTTGTACACAAGCGCAAACAGCGCGACGGTGAGCGTGATCGTCACGTAGTGGAGCACCGAGTCGACGTGGTCGGGCGCCCGCGTAACTGGGACTCGCGGCTGAGGGGGAAGAGGCGCCGCGTAGATCGGCTCAGGACGCCGCACTGGTGCCGGCGGAGGCGCCGGCCCCGGCGTCGCTGCTGGCTCTGTGGGAGGCGTCTCTGCCTGTGGTAGCACCACCTCCGTTTCAACGCCTGTGGTTTCGTCCCTCGTGTATGCGACGGCTTCTCCAATGATAGGAGCGGGCGGCGCCGCCTTTGTGTCTGGTACGTGCGCCTTCTCTTCCATCGCATCTGCCGGCGTGGCTTTGCCCTCAGCTTCACGCTCAGCCGCCGATGGCGTGGCGTCCGCAGAGGGCGCCGCCGCCTCGAGGCCGTGGAGGTGCAGCTGCGCGATCTGGTCCGCGTACTTGGACGGCTTGGTCTCCCCCTCGCCGTCGCGTTTGAGGTCGGGCAACAAATCGACGGCTTTACCACACAGATCGCACTTGAAGTCGCACGACTGCCACATGAACTACGTTAGACTAGCTCTCAGTAGCCCGTCGTTGGAGGCTGTTTGAACTGAACTGTACCAGCTTCGCGAGACGTCGACGCTCCTGCGGTGGATAGTCCAGCGCACCGATCGCACCCTCGCCCTTGGTTGGCATGAAGCTGATCAACGCCTCCAGAATCAAGCGAACTAAACAATTATCGTCAAATAACACTTCCACATCCGCGAAAATAGAGAACAATAAAACCAATTCAGAAAAAATAATAGGAACGTACTCCCCCATGCGGGCTGCCACTCTTCCGGGTGGTATGCCGAGATGCTTAGGCAGATCTTCTTGCGGACCTCAAAGCGGCCGTTCGGCTTGCATTCCGACCAGCGTCAGCATGCAAATTCCAAGAGGGTCTCAGCTCCTACGAAGAAGAACCTTGCGTACCGTGAGCAGCATGATGTTGGGCGGCTTGAACGGATAATCAGACGGCAGCAGGATGCGTCCGTGGTAGATGCCGCCTTCAAACTCCGTGTCGCGCGGCCCGCGCAGCGTGAAGTGCCAGTCGAACATGTTGTCCTCCAGCGGCGCCGCGTAGTACTGGTCGCTCGGGTCTTTCATCATCTCGCGCACATCCTACAGAGTGAGATAGACCATGGGAGCGACATGAGTCAACAGCTACCGATCTGGGCTTGCGGTGGGGCGTACGCCTTGGATGCGCTTGATCGCGGTGTTGCGCACAGTCGACGACATAGGCGCGTAGCTCTTCGCTTCGTATAGCAGTGCTTCCGTGGGCGAACGCAATTGCACCAGAGCAACGTGGCAAGAAAACGACGCAATTCTCAGACCCAGATCTGATCTGAACTCAGATTAAGAGCTGCGGGATTGTCAATTCCGAATTGATGTTGAAATGGCTACATATTTTGGAACATTGCTCGCGGTGCAATGAAGGATTTTATTACTGTCAATCGGCTGGGAATTGGTCGGTTTGCTTACTCTTGTTGCTCCAGTAGACGCAACATAATTGAGTTGGCCAGCTCCGGGTGCACACGACCGTCGCAAGCCTTCATGACCTGCCCGATGAAGAAGCCAAACAACTGCGTCTTACCGTTGCGGTACGCCACCAAGTTTTTTTGTGTTTTCTGGAAGCCACCGATAAAACGAGTCAGCCGTCACAACCATACACAAGAACTGCACAGCACAGAAAGGTACGAACCGGGTCATTGAGCACGGCAAGGCACAGCTCGCGGATCGCGTCCTCGTCCTGGATCTGCTTCCAGTTGTTCTTGTCGACGATCGCGATCGCCGTGGTCGGAGATCCTTGCAAGTTCTCATAGTACATGATCTCCAGCACGTCCTTGGCGATCTTTCCCGAGATTGTTCCATCCACGAGGAGGTCAACGAGCTCTCCAAGCGCGACCGCATTTACCGGGCTGTCGGTGATCTCTGTGTTTGTGGCCTTGAGGTGGCTGAAGAGCTCGTTAAGAATCCAGTTCACCGCGAGCTTTGGAGGACGCGTGGATTTGCGGGCGACCTCTTCAAAGAATGCAGCCGTGCCGCCTTCGTTCACTAGCACAGAGCTCTCGTACGAGGTGAGTCCGTATGTGGCCGATAGACGCTCCTTCAATGCGCTCGGTAGCTCTGGAAGCAGCTCGCGGATCGTGTCGATCACAGTCGCGTCCACCACGAGCGGAGGCAGATCAGGCTCCGGGAAGAAACGGTAGTCTTTCGCACCTTCCTTCGACCGCATCCGTTTCTACAGGGCGACATAACAGGTCAGACTACCCAATTATTTGAAATGCCAACAGATCTGCAAAAAAAGAGGAAAACTCACCGTCTCGCCGCTGACGGCGTCAAACGATCGCGTCTCGCGCTCCACTCGCACGCCGGTCTGTTCAATGTGGTCGATCTGGCGACGTGCCTCGTACTCGGCCGCGCGCATCATGTTACGGATGCTGTTCATGTTCTTAACTTCGACGCGCTCGCCAAACGGCGTCTCGACTTCCCCCACGGCAGGCCGCACACTGACGTTCAAATCGCAGCGCATCGAGCCTTCCTCCATGTTGCCATCGCACACCTCCAGATGCCGCAGCAAGTGCTGTAGCTGCTTGATCACCTGCCCGGCTTCCACGGGACTGCGCAGATCCGGCTCCATGACGATCTCCATTAACGCGGTGCCTGCGCGGTTGAGGTCCACAAGCGTCGCGTTCTCCTCCATCTCGTGGTTGCTCTTGCCGGAATCCTGCTCGATCTGGATGCGCGCGATACGCACGTGGCGAGGAAAAATACCCTTTAATCGAAAACAGCAAAGGTGTTAGCTCGATGCTTCTACTCGAATGGCTGCTCGTACATCGCACCTCGGCGTTGACGGCCTTCTTGGCCTGCTGCTTCTCCTTCCACTTGCGCAGCGCCTCGTTCTTCTCCTTACGGTTCTTGTACTTGCTACCGTCAAACACTGCGTCCACGCCGTCGTCTTGCTCTAGCTCGGCCTCGTTCACCACGGCGGCCGCCGGCAAGTCGAACTGGAGCACGCCGTCGGTCGCGATCGGTGCGCGCTGCTGCGTAAGCTGGTAGCCGAGCGGCAAGTCGCAATAGAAATAGTGCTTGCGCTCGAAGATGGAGCGCGAATGGACAGTCGCACCTACAGCGAGGCTCGTGCGGATCGCCTGGTGGACGCACTCGCGGTTCACGACCGGCAGCGTGCCGGGCAGTGCCGCGTCGAAGAACGACACGTTGCGATTGGGCTGCGCAGCTGACGAGAGGCTCGCGGGCGAGCCGCTCATCAGCTTGGACCGTGACAGCACCTGTGCGTGGACTTCTAGACCAATGCACACTTCCCAGAGCGAGCCGCTCTTGCTGCGGAGCAGCTGCCGCAGCGGAGTCGCCGCCATGATCCTCTACGATTTATTGCGGATTGCCCATGAGATGCACGACCATAGCTGATCACCACCACACGAATCCTAATTTATGACCAATCAAACTAGAAAAAAATGAATAAAACGATCATTATTGGTTAATATAAATTTCAGCTGCTCAATCCGATATAGCCATGTTATTCGCGAGAGCCGCACGTGCCATGCTGTGCAATCAGGGCTGACAACTCGACAGTTAGACTCGACTGACTCTCGGTGCGCTCGCGAATGGCGGGAGCTTCTCCAGTGCATCGACGATGCGATTGACGCACGTGTTGGGGTCCTCCATCAAGAGCGAGTGGCTCGCGTCCGGCACCGCCTCAGCAATGCTGTAGAGCTCCGGGAACTTCTCTACGAGCCAGCGTCTGTGCTCGACCGAGAACAGTTGTGTTCGAGATCCATGTGCCAGAGTGATTGGGCACTTGGGCTTGGCCAGCTCCTCGTCAGTCATGCGCAATGATCCATTCGAGTAGAATGACGCTTCGATTAGCGGGTGGCACGACAGCGCGTACTTGCTCTCCGGGTCGATCGCGTTGTTCTCTGGATTGACCTTGACCACAGCGCCTTTGATGTAGTTCTTCAAAATGGTGGGATCCCATCGAGCGAAGGTTTTCGTTTTCATCAAATCCGCTGCAGCCTCCTCAAGCGAATTCCTTTAATTTATAAATCCAGCAAGCCATGTCAGTAAATGCACAAGATGCGGTGAGTGAATCAGAGCCTTAGGCGACGAACCAACTGGCGCGCCGCTTGAGTGTGATAGAAACGAGAAACGGCAACAACTGCTTTATCTTCGGAAACTCCTCGATGTTCACGATGGGCTCGAACAAGACTAGCCCGTCGAACGTGCCTGGGTTCGCAGCCTCTGTCGCCCACAGCGCAGCAGCGCCCATCGAGTGGCCGATCCCAATGAGCGGCGCGCGGTCGTGGCCTTCTCGCTCGCCTACGAGTTGTACTTGGCGCTGGACGGCTGGAACGACCACGGACCCCCAGTTCATAGCCGGGTGTGATACACGAGGTGACGCTGGGTCGCCCAGATCGACCACTGAAGGGTGCGAAACGTCGCGGTTCTCGCCGTGGTAGGGCAAGTCGAAGCTCACCATGTCGACGCTGGACGGCACTCGCTGGAGCAGCGGCGACTGCTTGAGGAGCGCAACGACCGGAGTCCAAATCTCCTTGCAGAAGCCGGCGCCATGGCAGAACAGCAGTGTGGCCGCGCGCTTGGCCGAGGTGGCCGGAGACGCCATTTGATGCGAATACTGCGGAATTCTAAGTGATTGCGTTGGAAAACATGCTGATTCAGCGCGCCAAGAAGCACCAGACCAGCATGTCGGCTGTATCTTTCAGATCCGCAATTTCTTTAGAGGTGAAGACATGAATGATTCAAAGGTTTCCATCCGCTCGCGTCCATCAAAATTAGCGAGATTGTCTCACTTTGTATCTGTGCGTCTGACAGCAGACAGTACTAAGCATCAGCGGGAAAAGATGGAGGCAAACTGTAAAACAGAAGTGAACAATGCTCAAAAGAAGACGTACCCACAATCATATCGGGCGTTCCACACAGTGTTGAACAGACACCTGTTCCAGTGGACGGTGGACTCCACTGTCTTGTCTTCTTTGCCAAATTGTTTCGTCTCCGAAATGGCGGCTGCTGGGACAATGCCAACAAATGAGACTGGCTGTTCTCATCCGAGCGTTTGGTACTTCAATTTGAAATGGGTGTGTTCGTCTGAAGCGTGCGACCTTCCTCCATTGGAAAGATGACGTCTGATGAGGAGGCCATTTTTCTAATGTTCTGGCGCCATGGCTCCGTCGCGCGTATCGCGACAGGGACAAGCCGGTCTTTGGGCTCGTTAATGTGTCACGAGAGCGCCTATATGCTCTCTGGGTCGATCACGTTTTTTTTTTTTCTGGCAGATTTTGACGACAGCGTCTTTAGTGGCTCTATGATTAGTAGTTGTTCTTCACTAGATCCCGCGATTCTGCTGAGCAAAAGTGCGCACTCGCACAACATAACCTCGGCTTCCTCAAATAAAGCGATGAATTGAACAGCTATTTCGTCAGAACAGCATTCAGCATGCACACCATACAGTGAAATGGCGTCAACGACCAACATACCACCTCGCTCTCCTTGTGAGCGTGAGGGTGGCCGAGACGAGAAAGCCCAGCGAGTGGCCCACGCTCGGAAAAGCTTCGCCACTCACGATGGGCTCGCCAAAACACGAGCCCATCGAACGCGCCACATCTAATATCCATAGCCTGGCGTCCCGTGTCGAGTGGCTAGTGCCGATGACCATCGCCCGGTCGTGGCCTTCTTGCTCTACACTTGGCGCTGCACAGCCAGCACTGACACGCTCCAGCTCATTACCGGGCCGCCTGGTTCTAGTTGACGAGTGATGCGAATCAAACGTCACCGTGCTCACCGTGGAGAAGGGAGGCGAAGCTCACCGTGTCGACACTCGTTCCTGAACCTGACAACAGTGGCGGTACACCAGTCAACCCTAGCAATCTTTTTCCAGCAGAATGAACCGTGCGATTTGAAATCGCGATGTAATTATCGTACAAACCTGTGAGGTGGAGATTCTTATAGACTCTACTGACTTCTCAAACGTCATTCTTGGGAACGGTTGGCCTTTAAAGTTGCACTACTGTATGAGAGTTCATTTTCCCACCTGCGCACTGCATCCCTCACTGCAACCTGAAAAACACTTGCGACTTCCACATTCGAGGGATGTTCTCGTCATAATGTGAACTGTGCACTTAAAGTCGAGCGGTGCCGGCTGGCGCAGTCTGAAAAATCGGCAACTTGGCCAGCGAATCGAGGATCCGACTTGTGCACGTATCCGGATCTTCCATCACCAGCGCGTGGCTGGTGTCTGGCACTGCCTGCGCGATCGAGTACACGTCTGCATACTTGTCCACCAAGTATTTCCGGTACTCTGCGCGGAAGAGGTGCGAGCGTCCGCCGTACTGGAACGCAATCGGACACCGAGCGCTTGCCAGCTCCTCGTCGGTCATGGGCAAACCTCCGCTGCAATACAGCGAGGCCTCAAAGTGCGGATGGCACGACAATGCGAACTTGGCGTCTGGATCCACCACGTTCTGTTCTCTGGAGACCTTGCAGACGGCTCCTCTTGCGTACGCCAGGAGCGACTCATGGTGCCAGCGCGCAAAATTCTTTGAGCTTAGCAGCTCTGCATGGGCCTGCTCCAGCGATTCCCTACAGATCGATCATACAGTACCACACATTAGGAAACCGCACGACAATGCACGATATGTCTAAACCCTAGACGTAAATGATGAGCGCGTACCACGCGCTGGGCCGATTCAATGCAACGGACACGAGGAAATCGATTGACTTTTCTCGGCTGGGATAGTCGTGGACGTTGACCATCGGTTCGAACAGAACCAATCCGTCAAACGTGCCCGGATGGACGCCCTCGGTTTTCCACAGCGCAGCCGCGCCCATCGAGTGGCCGATGCCGATCAGCGGCGTGCGCTGACCACCGTTCTGTTCCCGCAGGCGGCGCACTTGGCGCTGCACTTCGAGTGGCGACCAGCGCCCCCACTCCATCGCCGGATGGCTCACGCGCGGGGACGCAGGGTTCTCCAGATGCAGCGTCGCGCGTTGCGAGACGTCGCGGTTCTGGCCGTGGAACGGAAAGTCGAATGTCACCATGTTCACGCGGAGCTGCTGCCTCTCCAGTAGCGGCGACCGCCGCAGGCGCGCTATGATCGGCTCCCAAATGTTCTGACAGAAGCCGCCGCCGTGGCAGAAGAGCAGCGTCACCGCAGCCGCGGGAGGGGACACAGCCGCCATGGTGCGATATGCTGGGTTGCTGTTCTGGTGTGCAGTGGGAGTGTGTTGTTTCACGTCAGCGCCATGAGGTGGCGCTTTGGGCTTGGCTGTTTGACGAGGAGATTGTACTTTGTGATGATGTTATCTCAGTAGATCCAGATTTCGAGGTGAGATGCATATTGCTGTACGGTATCGCCATGATAACAACAGTGAAGCAATGCCTGCGTCTGAAAGCCACGATCGAGTTCACGCCCGCTTCTACACGCCGCACACACCGAATGAATTGCAGTGATGGAGCTCGCAGCAGCATTCTGTACTATCGTTAGCGTAGGCACGGAGTGCTCAAGGCTCGACTCTTGCTTGGAAACGTTCCATCAACGTACTGATTTAGCATTTCATAGTAGTGCGCAATCAAAATGTGATTGCTCTCCATGCGGAGGATGGAAATCCAAGGCTGCCTGTATGTTTCAATACCATATCTGTGATTAATCAACGAATACAGGATTTAGATAAGCGCAGTTCCTTAAACAAATGATACTGTGAATTCCGTCTAAACTTTCCAAACTGGAACGGTTTGGTGATTCGCCGGATTGGTCAATTTGTATGGCTACACATCTCCGATTGGGCAGAAACCCTATGCCTCACCTACCCCCATGCGTTGCTGGATTTTGTATGGCGTTTGACTGTGAACGGTTGCCCGGCGGTTTGCGTTGAACTGTTCAACCAACTGGGCGCGGAATTTTGGAGTAGAACCCACTACACAGCAGAGCACGCGATGATGCTGGGCTTCTTCAACTGCACCCACCAACGCAAATAATGAAATCCATTGTCGGTATCCATTGTGGATACCAGCATTTTGCAATCGTCTCCCCACGTGACGTATTGACGGTATTGTATCACGTACATCCCGACAGCAGCAGCAAGCGCGATTTCAGAGCTTACCGCACGAGCGAGAAACCAACATCCCCATTGAAGCTTGAGCGCTCAATAAACTAAACGTGCTAGTAGAAGCCACTCCGTCCCTTCGCCAGCCGACCATGCCCGGCAGCGCGACTTTCCTGTTCAGCCACGGCGGTGGCTTCTGCAAGAATATTTGGGAGCCCATCATCGCACGTCGCCAGCGGTCAATGCTGCTGCAGCAGCCCGCTGCGCCTACCATCACCATGGTGACGTTCGACCACCTACCATGGCCAGAACCGCGACGTGTCCCAGCTGCCGACGCTGCATCTGGAGAATCCCGCGTCCCCGCGCGTGAGCCACCCCGCGATGGAGTGCGACTTGGCGCCGCGTGACGTACTATGCCAAGTGCGAATGCTTCGCGAAAAGAGCGGCGATGCGCGCGAACCGCTGATCGGCATCGGCCATTCGATGGGCGGAGCGGCGATGTGGAAGATCGAGGCGGCCTACCCAGGCACGTTCGACGCACTGATTCTGTTTGAACCGATGGTCAATGTGCAAGACGACCCGGACTCCGAACAGAACAGAGATTTCTTTGTGTCGATCACGCTGAAGCGACCGTGCGCCTCGTATGTATGGGATTTAGCAGTGCGCTTGTAGAAATCCACCTTCTTTCCCTCTCGGATATGACTGACTTGGTGTGCGTGTGAGTAGGAGTCGTTTGAGGAAGCAGAGGCGGAATTGATGAGCTCGAGGAATTTTTCGCGCTGGCATCCCGAGTCGCTCAAGGCCTATGTGCGAGGCGCCGTGGTCAAAGTGTCAGCAGAAAACAATGTGATTGATCCAGATGCCACGTTTGCGCTGTCGTGACACCCACTTATCGAGGCCGCGTTGTATATGAGCAACGGTCCATCGCTCAGCCATGAGGAGTTGGCGAGCCCGCAATGTCCCATCACGTTCCACTACGGTGGCCGCTCGCATCTTTACCCATCAGAGTACAAGGACTGGCTCGTGGACCGATTCCCCACGATCTACTCGGTCGGCGAGGCGGTCCCCGACACAACTCACACGCTCGTGATGGAAGATCCAGATACCTGCACTAGTCGGATCCTCGAGTCGCTCAGCAAGTTGCCGCTTTTCCAGTGAGTGATAAGAACCAGCAGCAAAATGTGAGCCGCTGGGTGATGGTTCCGGCGTGGCTCCTTCTATTTGAACTCGCTTGGCCTTCCGTGCTCTACTCAAAGGACCAAGCGAACTAATTATCAATAATACAGGATGGATTCAACTCCATGCAAATCATGGCATTGCAGAGCTCAATTTTGCTTTCCGCTTAGACGTCACGAAACGCCGGCAGCTCCATCAAGTCCTCCACGATCCGACTCGTGACCGTCTCAATATCCTCCATCACCAGCGCGTGGGTCGTGTTCGGAATCGGCGCTCGGATCTTGTAAATTTCCGGGTGTTTGTCCACCAGCGGCTGCCGAAACTCGGGGAAGAAGAGCTGCGTGCGCTCGCCATAGTGGAACGTGACAGGACATCGCACGCGCGCCATCTGCTCGTCGGTCAGCGCCATCGTGTTGTTGCTGTACACGGCCGCTTCAAAGTGCGGATGGCACGAGAGCGCAAACTTGCTCTGTGGGTCGACCACATTGTCTTTGGGCGACACCTCGACAACCGCGCCGCGGATCCATGCACGCAGCGACTCGGGGTGCCAGCGCGCAAAGTTCCGCGAGGCCACCAGCTCCGTCTTGGCCTCTTCAAATGAATCCCTAACACGTAACCACACACGTCACACACTTTAGACTTGCACACTATATACGTCACTGAGCAGATATCCAAGACCTATCCATACCAGTTGGCGCGTCGACTGAGCGTGACCGACACCAGAAAGTCGACGCTCTTTTTGCGGTTCGGGTAGCTGTCGGCGTTCACCATGGGTTCAAATAAGATGAGCCCGTCGAACGTACCCGGGTTGGCGGCTTCGGTGCCCCAGAGGCCGGCGGCACCCATCGAATGGCCGATGCCAATCAGCGGCGCTCTGTCGCACCCCTCGCGTGCTTCGTCATCGCGCAGCTGCTGCACTTGGCGCTGCACCTCAGTGGTTGACCACTCGCTCCACTCCATCGCCGGGTGCTCCACGCGCGGCGCCGTCGGGTCGTCGAGGTTCAAGGTCGCAGGTTGCGAGACGTCGCGCTTGTCGCCGTGGAACGGGAAGTTGAAGCTCCGCATGTCGACGCTACGCGCTGAGCGCTGCAGCAGTGGCGCGCGCGCGAGCCGCGTCGTGATCGGCGTCCAGATGTCCTTGCAGAAGCTCGTGCCGTGGCAGAAGAGCAGCGTCGCCGCGCGCTTGGCCATGGTGGCTGGATGCAGTGCCGGAATGTGGCTAATGCAGGACCCTTGGGGTGATGGCTGATTTGCTGTCAAAATGTGGTGATGTCCAATCGGAATGGACCATTTTGACATACGTAATCAAACAATCATGATGGTCACTCTCTGCATGGCTGAACTTGGCGGATGATTGACGGCCTTCTTCCATCACGTAGAGTATCCAATAGTACCGCAAAAGTCTGCTCCACTAAGAAGCTTGCAGCATTGACCTGTTCGTGCAGCGAAACAGTGCGCGGGGGGGGGGGGGGGG
>JAADWZ010000705.1:0-13481 GCA_023336445.1 Pythium dissimile
AAGCTTCGACTTGCGGCCATAGTCAACCGACAGACGCTCCAACAGCAGCGAGCCGAGACCCGAGCCAGTGCCACCGCCGACGGCGTTGAACACCATAAAGCCCTGGAGACCCGTGCAGTTGTCCGCGAGCTTGCGCACACGGTCGAGCACCAGGTCCACCACTTCCTTTCCAATCGTATAGTGGCCACGCGCATAGTTGTTGGCGGCATCTTCCTTGCCCGAAATGATCTGCTCCGGGTGGTAGAGCTGGCGGTAGGTGCCTGTGCGCACTTCATCGCACACCGTGGGCTCCAAGTCCACAAAGACAGCGCGCGGCACGTGCTTGCCCGAGCCGGTCTCCGAGAAAAAGGTCGAGAACGCGTCGTCGCCGCCGCCGATCGTCTTGTCGCTGGGCATCTGCCCATCCGGCTGGATGCCGTGCTCGAGGCAGTAAAGCTCCCAGCAGGCGTTGCCGACCTGGATGCCGCCCTGGCCGAGGTGGATGGACAGGATCTCGCGCATTGGACTCGTAGAAGGAGGAGGGAAGGGGGCGGAGAAAGGGAGACTGACGGAGAGGAAGCGCTGTGAGGACGCTTGCACTCGACGCGGAAACTTGGGAAGTGACGATGTGAGGGGGAAGGTAAGGAAGGTGGTGATTTTGAGAGAAAGGGCGGGAAAGGGAGGAACGTGAAAGGAGGTTGAGGGATGTTAACCTCCCGATGAAACAGGAGGTTAGAGGGGAACTGAACTTGAATTTTGTAAGTGGGAGGACTAGGTGGAGGTTAAGAATCAGAGGGTGTTAGGGACGATAAATGAGGGTTCAGAAGGGCGGGGGCTTCGGCAGTTGACTTGCAATTTCAAACACTCAAACGGTGGATGGCGACCCAGATGGCCACGCACCTTACGATTTGAAGTGTCTTGATTGGTGGAATTAAACCACTCGAACGATTTTATTGGTGGAGCAAAGAAGGATGGGTACACAACAGCTTGCATCGTGTTTAACAGGTGAATTGATATTGATGCCCATAAAAAGTCGGCTATTGGCTCCATAGTCGCATTAGACGCTATAACAGAAGTAACTGCAACTTGAGCTTCGAAACAGGTCTCCTCAATCGTTCTTCACATGGGACGGCGCGACGAGGAAGATGTGCACGTTCGCCACTGTGTGGAGCAGTCCTGCTCGGAAGCGCGCGCGGCGCTTCGATACGATCACCTGGCGGAGATCGTCGATCTGCAGGAAAAAGAGGCCACAACCAGTTAGACCAGAATTCCAGTCTCCATCTCACTACCCGGTCTACGGTACTACAAAGTAGTACGCACCATAGTCGGGTTCAGGTTGAAATAGTTGTGCCGCACAGCATGGACGTTGTTGTCCATCCAGGTCGTGTCCACGACGTCCACGTCCAGATACTCGCGGGGCTGGTTGGGGCTATGGTGGAACCGATGGGGGTCTTCGAGGTCGTCGGCCTCGGCCACGTACGACGCCGAGTCGTACGAGAGGTGGTTCAGCGCCACCGAGTGGACGCCTGGGAACGCGCATTTGTCATTGATCTCGGCGGCCTCGGCGCCCAACTCCATCGCGAACGACTGGGTGTCCTGGTGGAGAAAGCTCCAGCGCGTGTCGCGCTCATTCGGGGACGGCTTGGGGTCGACGTCGTCGTCGCGGTGGAGCGTGTAGATGCGCTTGCCCATGGACCACACGAACGCGTCGAAGTAGCTCTTGCGCGACAGGATCTCGGACCAGATCAACGCGTTATCCTGTGGCCCAAGGTACAGGCGTTAGACCTACCCACGATTTGCTCGAGAAAGGGTCTTTTGGATCGTACCATTCGGTCACCATAGACAGTAATCAAGTCACAGTAGTGGCGCGTCAGGTCGTAGCCGCCGCCACGTCCCACAAAACGGTCCCGCTCGTAGTCGGGACTGCACAACGTCAGCGTGGACAAGAACGCTTTGGTGGGCGACGGGGGTTCGCCGCGGAGGTGGATATTCTACATAACCCAGAACCAAAATTCATTAGACTCTGAACTGCCATGTTTCAATAGATACGACTAACTCAGAAATGAACCTACGTACCACAAAGATGTCGTCTAGTAACCCTCGCTCGAGCGCGTAGAAGTATATCCGCGCACCCATGGAGTGGGCGATGATGTTGATGTGCTTATACCCAGCGTCCACGAGGCTTCGCAAGAATGCCGTGAAGTCTAGAGCCGTCTGCTCGCTCTCACAGCCTACCGATCGCGCCTGGAAATACGCGAGCACGCTGCCGCTTGGCCAGCTAAAGACGAACGGGTGCATATGCGGCGGGAAATCTCCCAACGCCAATAGCTGGCCGAATCGATCCAGCGCATAGTCGAGCGAACAGTTGTATCCATGAAGAAAGATGAGTGCTTCGGCTTCACCTTCCTTCCACGGCGTTCTGGATTGCGGTGGCGGCTGCATCGCCGACGGAAGCATACTCGAAGTTCCTCGCTCGCTCAAAGTTCGACTCTCTTCAGCTGCTCGCAGTTCACAAAGCGGTGTTCGCAGCACCGACTGGCAGCCGCGAGCGTCGTGGGGCACTCCACGCTCATCACCAGTGAGATGGTGCACGGCGGGAAGGAAGCGAAAGAACCCACCCGAGACCGAACATTCCGTACTAACACGACAGAACCAAAAGGGTGGGTGAGTCACCAGCATCATCCTCGATACTTGTTTCGACGACAGCCACCATACCTAGCCACGCCCCACAATAACCCGGCTTTGGATGGAGCCGGAAGCCAGGAAATCTGGTCGGGTCGCGTCTCGCCTCGGTTCTGGCAGTACGCGATGCGGATATTCACAAAGCAGTATCCACTGCCGTGTTCGCGACTGGTGAATGGACCGATAGGCACCCCATTTTCCCAGACGCCGCGCAAATGCTCGCCGTGGAACGACGTGTCGGTCCAGATCCCGTACCCATGGGGCTCGCCGACGCTGTTCAGTCCGCCACAGTACCGAACGAGCGCTCGCTTGTCCGTGAGAAAGCGGGACTTGGCGCGGTACGTGAACGAGTTCTGGCGGTGGCCTCGCCGCACAAACCACCACCAGCGCGGGTTGAGCAGCTGCTTGCGCACGACCCACGGGTAGATGTAGTGCGTGACCACGTGGGTCGCGACCGTGAGAAACTCCATGAGGATGAGGAAGCCGATGATGCCGTTGCGAACCGCGCGGTCGTCGCTGGAAATGTTCTTGTCCAGCCAGAACATGGATTTGAGCGTGCCTGTCTGGATGAACATGATGAGCTCGGCGATGATCACCCAGTAGATCATCCAGCGGATCACCAGTGCCATCTGAGGACCGAGAAGAGAAGCAGCAACATTAAAACTCCAATTAGTCATCCCTCATGTTGGATAGAAAGCCAGCCAACGGTCGAGAGTCTAAACGCACCTCGACGATCACAAACGCGACGAACAAGCCCACGACCACGAGCACAAGGTTGTCCCATGTGAGTGAATTGTCGCCGTTGACTGAGAACAAAACAAAAAAACGAAAAACTCGGTTAGACCCCAACCGGTCGAAACAAACATCTTGGCACAAGAGGACGTTACCGGCAGATCGGATAATATCGGCGGCGAGCACGGCGAGAATATATGCTACCAGCGCCCACGTGAAGATCTGCATCCACATGGAATACTGCAAAGGAAAAACAAAAAAACGCCGTCAGCTGGTTTGATCTCTTTCTGTCCAGCAGCCATACAGAAAGCCTTACTTTGACATAGACACCCTTGTAGCTGCGCTGGACGCGGCGCTCCGAGATGACGGCGAACGCCTTTTTGTAGTTAAAATCCGGCGGCGCGTCATCGTCCTCTGCGCCCATGTCCTCGCGCGCGCGGCGTGCTGTGTCCAGCGCGCTGGATCGGCGGCTCTGGCTCTGGATGCCGCTTTCCAGCAGCTCGGCCACTAGGTCGCTGGCGGCGCTAGTGGTGGACGCCATGGCCGGCAAGTCGCTGAATGGCTGACTCGTTGAGTGGGAGAGGTCAGTAAGTCGGTATGTCGGTTCGAGCACAGAAGAAGTTGGATGGCAGATGGTTGATGATTGGCTGATATATTCTGTGTTTACTTGCAAGGAATGTTTATTGGTTGATAAACGAGGACTTGTAATGAAGGTTGATACGGTACAGCCTACTTCAACATGTCCCAGTCGGCAAACAAGCTCTCAATCACATGACGACGCTGCCAATCCAGTGCTGAATTCTGCTGGGGGCACAGCATGGCCGTAGGCTATACAAAACATAAATTAGCAGCAGTCACCACCAGCGATGGACGGCCTAAGCGGTCTAGATCGAGAATTTTGAAGAATGTGTCTAGAATCTGGATGGGCTATCTTGTTTCAGTTATCGATGCTTCAGTTGTGGTCCATTGTATAGTGTATGGTGCAGTGAAATGAAATGAAGTCAACCACAGTCTTTTGACGACCATGAAGTCGTCAGACTTCAGCATTCCCAAGCTGTCTGGATTCCAGAGTGTCGGTGTCCAGAATCTGGACGAATCCGATCCAAGTGGTGCTTGGCACCACAGAAACACGCATCATCCAGCAGATGATACATGGCGCATCACACCTCTAATAATGAATGAAAAAACCCTCGTTGTGTACTAAATTCAAGTGGTCCACGCACGCTGTGATCAGCTACGGAACTGTTGAAGATCCTGTGGCGTCAATGACATTGGCACGTTGTAGGCCATTCCGTGGAACTGGACCCTCTGACGCGACTGCACCATGGCGCGCGCCACCGAGCGCTCGGCGCTGCTGCCACGGCCGCCTGCGCGAGGCCAGTGGATCGAATCGCTGCGCCGGAACCGCACAGTCGTTGCCGCCGGTACTGGTCTAACCGCCTTTCTCCTCGTGCTCTTGCTGTTCCGCCGCGGGGCGCCAAGCGCTGTGGTCACGGACGTCTATCCGCTTGAGGTACGTGTGGGTACGTCTGCGTGATTCTGTGAGGCGATAAGGTTAAATGGACGTCTATGGGCAGTATGATGTGATCGTGGTCGGCGGTGGCCCCGCGGGCGCCGTGGTCTCGAAGCTGCTCTCGGACGACCCGGCTCGACGCGTGCTGCTGATCGAGGCCGGCGACGCCTCCCACGTCGAGCTGGGCGGAACGGTATGGCGTCTAACGTTATGGAGTTGGTCTGTATTTTCTTTCCTGTTGGTGGCGAGGCTAATTGGGCGTGGAATTTTCCAACAGCAACGCATCAATGTGTCCGCCAACGTGGCCAACCTCACGCCGTTCGACGTGCCGTTCTACTGGACGAGCGTGGCCAACACGCGGTCGCTCCACTGGGACTATCCGGATGTGAACGTCGCCAAGGCGCTCGGTGGCTGCGGCATCCACAACGCCATGCTTTACGGTGCGTGCCTTATACCTCCAAATACGGCATGTTTGTGGGTAAAACTGACTCCAAAAATGGTGGGGTTTTCTTGTGATAGTCCGCGCTCTGCCCTCCGATCTATCGCGGTGGAACATGCCCGAGTGGACATGGGAAAAGGCACTGGCCATCTACATGCACATGGAGAGTTTTGACGGGCCACACATCTCATACCACGGCTCGTCAGGCTCGGTGCGCACGAGCCCGCCGCCACCGCCCGACCCCCTCTCCGAGGCGTTCGTCCAGGCCTGCCAAGACGCCGGGCTCCCGCGAACTGAGGATTTCAACGCTCCTGGCGGACGCCATGGCGCCGGGTTTTACCACTTCAACACGCGTGGCGGGATCCGTGACAGCGCCGCGAGGAGCTTTTTGGGTCCGCTGCTCAAGCAGAAGCGCAAGAACTTTACGCTCCTGCTCAAGAGCCAGGTCCAGGTACGAACCTTAAAGGCTTGCCGATGGAAACAATGGGGTGGGGTTCTAAGGCAGGAGGTGGAATTGCGTAGAAAGTGGATATCAACGACGCACTGACCGCCACGGGGGTCACGGTCGAGCGCGAGGACGGCACGGTGCAGACGATCCGCGTCGCGGCCGCCGGCCAGGTGCTGGTCACAGCAGGCGCGATCAACACGCCCAAAGTGCTCATGCTCTCGGGCGTCGGCCACAGCGACGACCTCTCCAAGCTCGGCATCCCGGTCAAGAAACATTTGCCGCGCGTGGGCATGAACCTACAGGACCATCCGGTGCTAGCGATGACCTTTGAGAGTCCAGAGGCGGTCCAGTCGGTCGACCTGGCGCGGGAGATGGACAAATATCTCAGAGCCACGCAGGACGAATCGTCGAACGCGTCCAGCTACGGCATGATGGGCTCAGCGGGCATCAGCGCCGGCGCGTTCCTCACGTCGCCTGGCACGACGATCCCGGACATCCAGCTCACGTTCTTCCCTCGCAAGTCGGAGCCGCACATTTCCAACTCGTCGCGGCTCTACCACGACCCGCAGATCTTGATCACGGTCGCGCTGCTCCATCCATCGGCGCGGAACAGGATCGTGCTGACCTCAACCAAATCCTCGACAGAGCAGTACACGCCACGCGTTGTGGCCGAAGTGCCCGAGCAAGACGAGGCCGAGCACTTGCGCGCCGACGACGTGCACAAGCTCGCTTGGGGCGTCAGCGTCGTGCGCCAGATTACCGCTGCTCTTGGTACGCAATTACAATTCCGATTCCTTCCTCCAGTCGTTCAATAACTGACCATTCTCAACTTCTGTGCAGCACGGAAGGGCGCGGTCGGAGATGAGATCTTGCCCGGCGGGTCAGTCGTGACTGACAACGGTATGGCAAGCACTGGCTTTTCCTCTGCGATCCTGACAAATTGTGAACTAACACTCGTGTCCGATGAGAAGATATCCTGGCCTGGGTGCGTACGGCCGTGTTCCGCAACTCGCACTGGGTGGGCAGTGCCTCCATGGCAGCTGACGAAAAAACGGGCGTTGTGGACAGTCGCTTGCGCGTGTTTGGCATCGGCAACCTGCGCGTCGCCGACGCGTCCGTGATCCCAGCGATCCCCAACGGCAATGTCCACTCGTCTGTGCTCATGGTGGCCTCTCACGCTGCTCAATTGATCCGAGAAGACGAACACCGCTGAGAGAAGTGGGGGGTGAGGCGGGAATATCCATCTAGAGTGGAGCATACAATACAGCGTCTTTCAAATGAGTTAGTATGCGGCTGGAGACTACGTGTCTAGGATAAAGGATCAGGGCTGCGTAGTGGCCGCAGCGGCCGAGTGGAGGATAGAGGGCATCGCCAGACCGTCATGAACTGCGCGCGGGTCCTGGAAACCCAAGATCTTTTCGATGACCGGCGCAAAGTTGAGGAACACAGTCTGTGCGGACAACCATAACGCAACAGTGAGCACAGAAAACAACCCGGCTGAACACTCTTCTGCACCGGAGACGTACATCGCAGAAGTCCATGTTCTCACTGATTTTCTTTTCGATCGCGGCCTCGGTGGCGAGCAGGCCGATGATCTCGTCGATTTTGTCCCTCTTGCAGGCTACGCGCTGCGAGCCGATTTTGTTGAGCTGGCTTAGATCTTCGAGAACCTGGCTCAGCTGTTTGTGGGCCAAGATGAACTGGTTCAGAATCTGAAGCTCCACGCCCGAGATACTCGGTCGTCTGTCCGATTTGAAGTTATGCGAACCAGCTAAGTCCCGTCGAGTCGTGAGAACAGGACCAGTCATAGTCGCAGCGGTAGATGAGCTGATTGGGGCGTTCAGACCGGGAATCACGGGGTCCGAGGTCAGTCCTGCGAGTGAGATTAGCGCTGGTTCTCTGGTGTCAGCATCTTTTGCCGGGTCAGCCGCAAGTTCGTGGCCGGCACTAGCGTCAGCGTGAGAATGCTTGGGCTCGACAGCAGTGTTGAGCGCTTTCTTGCGCCCCTTGTCACGCAAGTGGACCTCGTAGCAGACGTAAAACTGACCGCCCACAAGCGTGAGTGGCATGGCCGTGTAGCATGCCGACATGATCATCGTCAAGATATCGAAGAAGCGCCCAAGTGGCGTCCGTGGCTGCATGTCACCGTACCCGACCGTCGTGATGGTCACGATCGAAAACCACGTGGAGCGCAGCATGTCGCTGATCAGCGAGAGGTGTTCGTCCTGCACCATCGGTCGCTTTCCCTGGGGGGAAGTCTTGACAATGGCTGTCGTGAGCAGTTGCTTGCCCCACCAAACGCACTCCTTGCCAACATAACACTCGGTGCCTCGCTCGATTTCGTAGAAAATCGCGCCGCACATTACAGAGCCGATGAACAGAAAGAAAATCTAGGCAAAACAAATCAGCATACTGAGTCACAGCCTCCGGGAGCTGCATGAATTCAGCAAGCAACGCCACGTACCGGAATCATCAGTCGTCGGTACACTAGCAATGCCGTGCGAGCAAGCACCTCCGAGCCGCTAATGTGGGTGCCGAGCTTGAGCACACGGAAGGTTTTGAGCACACGAATGACCGCGAAGAAAGACGGTGCCTTCGGCACCACCGAGTACGCTGGTATTGATCCGCAGATGATCTGGACGAGCTCGACGTAGAACGGAAACAGCGCGATGATGTCGATGATGAACGCCGTATCCCAGTAGAAATGCTTCCGATCCGGATGGACAATCACACGTACCAGCATCTCGGTCGTAAACAGAATTCCACAGAAAAACTCGAACCCGATCCATTTGCTTTCCATGTCCACCCAAAGCGTTACTGGCGGTTTGCATAGCCGGTTGTTGCAAATCCGCTGGATTCCTTTGCGGCCAAATGCCTGTGCACACGTAGTTGGAAACCTGTCGGAGCCGTAGTTGAACCCATTGAAATAGCACGCTGGGTCTGTTGAGCTCTCGTCGCACTCGAAGTTGGCGAGTTGGGTTGTCGCTTGGCCAACCGAATCCAGTACGTGGCAGCCAGGCTGGTCATGAAAGCCAGCGGAGGAACTTTTGCAGAAGTCGGCCAGAGAGTGGCTGCAGAGTTGCGTTCGTATGCCTGTGGCCTGCAATTCCGGTGTGGTTTGCGCATAAACAGCGCGATGCTGCACACGACGAGATAGAGACGAATCCTGTTGATGAACTTTGCCCGTCGAGACAAGTCGAGATGTTCCAGCACGTCCCAAGTCTTGGACTGCCACGTCAGCGATCGAACGTGAAGGAGACGCCGCTGGCTTCGAAGCTTTCCAGCCGTGCTCATCGCCCGACGAGCCCGACCAAACATTCCAGTAGCAATCGTCGCTGTTTTACTGAAGCTGCCGTTACGTCGCGTCATTGAGAGCGTCCCACTTGACGAACGAAGCAGACTATTCGCAGACTTGGCGTTGTCTGCGGAAGGTAGCAAGTTTCGAATTTCGGTACTGACCTTTTTGTGAACCTTGAGAACTGCCATAATGTTGTCGAGCAGCTTAGCTGTCTTTTCATTGCGCGCTTTGACTCGTTGAAGCTCGGCAGCATCTGCATCCGAAAAAGATGCGACCTTGACGTCGAAAATGAGCGACGAGCGCGGTAAGCGCGATGACTCGGACGTTTCTTCAAACATGGAGCGAATGAGAGCGTTGATGTAGCTGATTTTGCCCGAGATGTCATAGAAACGATCGCAGATCTTGTAGCCAAGCGTGTTCACTTTGCCGCTCTCGAGCGGCTGGAGAGTCTCGTCAACCGCTACCTGCTTGCCTTCCTTGTCTTGTGATTTTGCTGCAAACGCAAGCAGACCAAATGAAGACGATAGCTCTCTCGACTTGGACGCCTCGAGCTTGCTCCGCTCGAACTCACGCCATGCAGAGTCGTAGTGGATCCCCACGATTGCCAGTGGCATCGCTAAATACAGCGAACCAAAGATCATCACGACGACCGTCAAGATGAGAGATCCGCCGTTGTACAATGACGGAACTTGGCTACCATAGCCCACAGTCGCCACCCTACAGATCGCAAAATTATGTGAGTTCGGTGTTCGTTCTCAACCACAATTGTCAAGCGGTCAACGTACGTGACCATGACGAAGTAGCCAGCGTTGAAAATGTCCGTGAATGTGCACGTCTTCAGATCATAGCACGGCTCGGCATAGAAAATCGCCGTTGCAAGCACCATCACGACAGTGATCAAGAAAAAAACCTACATCAGAAAGTAATTAGATAGTTGTTCACCAACGAAGACCAACCAGTGCGCTTACCGTGATTTTCAAAGCAGGAATCGACGCTTTAATCGCTTTGAACATGACCTTGGCGCCGACGTACACCCTTGTCATCGATATGATTCGCAGCAGCCGCGCCAGTCGCAAGTAGTTGATGGAGCCCCGAGTCTCGATCGAGTTGAACGACTGGTCATCTTTCTTCATCACGTAAACGCCAAGGTATAGAAGGGCGGGCAGCCACGCGACCAGCTTGATCCATGTCTCTTTTTGCGTCCAAAACGCTTTTTGGCTTGGCGCCGTCGCGACTCGAAGGGTGAAGTCGACAATGTAAATCACCGTGACGACATTTTCTGCCGCCCGATACATGGCATCACTGGGCAAGTACGAATACGCTGGGTCAGAGCTGCCAAAGCGCGGGCCGTCGAGCGTCTCGGTCGCCATGACGGCAATGTTACCAATCAGGATGAGCACGATCACGTGGTGGAGTATCCATCCCAGCTGCGATTCTTCCGGTTGCGTGAGATAGAAGTGGATGCGTTCGCGAGGTCGCATCGCTAGAATCGTCTCACGAGGCGTCCGCGCATGCTTGATTCCCAGGCTACACAGCCAGCTCACCAGCGCGTTCCATGTGACTGCGGCAGAGTGAGTGGTGATGGAATTCTTCGTCGACTCGATCGTTGCGGCCAGAAAGCTTACGTGGTGAGAGCGCAACGACGTTGACACTGTTGTCAACTCGTTCCCATCGATTGGAGGTGCAGGGGTTGGAGCAGCAGCATCGGCTGCAAAGATCGACGACTGGTGCGCTCCACTCGCTTCGACGAAAACGTCATCGGTCTCAAGGATCGGCGCGAGGGTGATGCCCGCAATTGGTGGCGGCGGGAAGCTCCCCCTCGCCTCGAAGGCCTCGGCGTCGTTCCGCGGCATTGCCTCAAGCTGAGTGAGCCACCGAAGTGTTGTGTTGCGTTGTGTTGCCCAGTCGAGCGAGATTTCAAAACTGATGCCAACACAAAAGGTGAACGCGAAGTGGCTCGGAGGCCATGCTGCCCTTGGCCAAAAATATGCCTCCGTCTGACGGAGCGCTTGAAAGGTCGGGTCGACTGCTACAGTTGCACAATGAAGTCAATGGCTAGAATGTCAAAAGTTGACAAGTTCAGAAAAACTAACCTGCGCGGGCCGCGAGCACATCTACCAACTGCAAGAAAGTATCGAGGACAATGCGAGCGAGTGATGAGGACAATGCGCGAACTTTGAGTCAAAGAATTGTGTGTGATGATTACTTCATCAACAAGACGTGACAAAATGGGGTTGAGAACAACCCCATTTCGTCACGTCTTGTTGATTTCTGAGGACCACAGACAATGAACTTGAACTGCGGCCCAGAGCTGATGGAGTCAAGACTCAACCTCAAGGAAAACAACCATATCCCCATCGATTCGTCGTTCTGCACATACCAATTGGCGTTGGCTCCGCTTGCTTGACCATTATGACATCGCAACCGATCGATTCCGTTTGGCGGCATCCTTCGTTGCCGATCGTCCCTTCTTCCTGTTTGCAGACGAAGTAGAAGTTTGTATGTAGAAGAGTTGCCAGCAGGAGTACCAGTGGAGCCACGTCCAATAGTCCACCAATTGCTCGTCAGTGACCACATGCTCCATGCCCGGAGGCACCAGTGGGTGCCTGTCGTTGCCGTGAAATCTTGGCACGCGCTTGGCCTCATCTTCCATCCCTGGAGGCCACACGATGTCCGTGGTTGCACCATCTTGAAATTTCTGGAAATCCCGCCCGGCGGAACTCGACATGGTCGGATGTGGCGCAGGTGGGAGTCGAATCGCCCCGTGTTCTCCTTCGTGCTGATTGCTTTCGACTGCGAAACGGGTGAATTTCTCTTTTCGCTCTCTCTGATCTGTGGGCGCATTTGAGTTGACAAGCGCGACCGGGTGAACACGAACGTCTGCTTCCATCTCATGTGATTTCTGTCGTCGAAGATCGCGATAATACTTTCCAGTTTCGCCTTGATTAGATTGTGCTGGCTCGGACCTTTCCGAGTTCTCAACTACATTCGAAGGCCGCGACACATGGCCATCGTGTACAAGGTGATCGTGCGTCGTCCTTCGTGGGTGTTGCTGCCTTGATCGAGATTGAACTGGTGGGAGTGATTCTGCCACAGACGCTGATTGCCTCGTTAGTTGAGAGACTTCGGTTTCTGAATGGTAGATTCGTCGCGAAGTCGCTCGAGTTGACGCAAGGTACTCGACTCCATTCGCAGATACGTGTGGTAAGCTGGCCTTGGACATATCCCTCTTACTGACGATGCCACCGTGACGCCGGTCAGATCTACTTGCAGCATCATGGCGGTCCACATGCGGAGACAGCGACCGCTGGTACTGGCGTTGGTCTTCCTGATTTAGAGCTCGCTGGCGCTGAACGTCGTCTGGTTGTGAGATACGAGACACCAGTCGCTGCTGGATTCCCGAAGACTCGACGTATTTTACTCGAGACGCAAACTCCCCCGCAACCACAGTACCAACAATGTTCTGCTCTGCCGCCGCAGATATCGTCCCTCCTTCTCGTTTTGCGTGTCTTTCCGCCTTGATAGACCGATGCCTAGTCTGGGAGCTCAGCATTCGCCGTTCGTCATCCCACCCAATGGATGGAGTGGTGAATGACATGACTCCTTCTGTGAACAACGTAGCCACATCGTCGATGCGCTCTGCATCCGAGTCACTGTGTTCCTCCGAGTTCAGCTGAAAGCCTCGATCTTCTTGAACCTTGTAGCGGTTAGATATCTGAGTTCGATCGTTTGCTCCTGTAGCTGCACCTCGATTGCTGTCGAAGAGTTTGGTGGCCACGCTATTCCTATCGCCATCTTCAGCACTCTTTCGCTTGACCAATTGTTTGGTTTGCAATTGATCAACTGGTACGCCTCTAGCCGTTGGTTGAGATCTGGATAGTTGTTTGAAGTCCGCAGCATACGACGAAACACCCTCTGCATAAAGCAACGCAGCCTCATTTGAGAGCGGGAAGCCATCGTCGGGTGAAATTGTCGAAACCAAAGATTGGTGTCCAAGCTCAGAATCAACAGGAGGGATCTTGCCGACGGCTGCATGCCTTTTTGATCCTCGCGCGTACGATTCCAGAGAGTCATCCACCAGGCTAGAAGCATCGGCCCTCATGTGTGCAAAGGCACCCATTACCAATGCTCGTCCCTCTCCCTGGCCTGCAGTTGGTCGAATGAGTTGTGGTTCCGCTCTGGCGCGCGACCAACTTTCCTGCGACGTGAGACCGAGCTGCTCAGCAATCGACCGAACGTCTTCCTGGCTAACCGCGCGAGACGACCGCCGGTCCGCCGACTGGGACTGCTCGTGCGCCGACACCAACAAATCCTCCTCGCCGTCATAGTCGTCCTCGGCCGCGTACGTCTCGTCGTCGACACGACCACCGACTAAGCTCTGCCGACGAGA
>JAADWZ010000706.1:0-13470 GCA_023336445.1 Pythium dissimile
AAGAATAGGGAAGAAGAATGGCCGAAGAATTGTCCAGGGCCGCAAGTTGCAGGCTCTGAGCATTTCGTTTGCTATCGTCAAACAAAGAGTCGGAGACAGTGAAGCCTGACTCTGTTTCAAGGTCCACCAGGTTGAAGTGGTTCCGGCAACTTCCGGGGGGGGTCCTCTCCAGTAAACGAGACTTCTTAGTCCTGCGGCTCGGCCAGTCGCGGTGCCTGGGGAAACAACCTATGATCACGGGTGCTTGCCTCTGTCGAGTGCATGACCTCGGGCGGCAACGCAAACCAGTGTGTGTTGAATTATTGATCCAATAGGTATTGGGTCACATTGAACCCAATTATATCCATTAGTTCTTCAAAAACTCAATTATCTAGCATAATTACCCCGTTGTCTGCCCCAGTACAGTGCATCGTGTTGTTGCCACTGAGCGGACAATTCCGTCTTTTTTTAAAACGGAATTAAAAATACTGTAATAATACTGTATTGGAGTCGATGCAGTATGAATATGCAGCATCAAGCGGAGGCGTCAGGGTATCTTACGCGCTCGCCATGCCACGGTTGTAGACATCCTCAGGGATCTGTGATGACTCATAAACGGATCTTCACTCCGGCGCGAACTGGTTACCAGGAGTGTCCGTGTCGCATTTGTGGTCAGTGCAGGAGCTGATCGACAAGCGCCGTGGAATCCAAGTTTAATTTTGATCCAGGTTGTGGATGAAAGGATAGGGACGGGGCCGGGGTGAAACGATGGGTGGGCGGCACCGCCACGCTGTGCACCGTCACAAAATCAGCACTTTTCTCACTGTCGATCTGTTGGTCAGAAGTTCTAAACAGTGATAGATAGTGATAGATAGATGCAGTACAGTTTCGCTGGAGGAGAGAGACTACAGTAGAGAGACTCCCCACTCAAGTCCGTTAGATGCCTTCGTTCTCCGACCCGCCGGAAAATCCCCTTCAATCCTATGCTTCAGCTCTGAATACGTGAGCGAAGCAGGTGGCTCAACTCAACAGACTGTGGTCTACTGTAGTTATCAGCAGCAGCGAGCATTTGCTGCTGGGTTGAAGGTTTTCCACTGGATGTCATCACGTAGTGGGCGCATGTCACTGGGGCTCGCCGGCGCAGCGATGGCGATCGTCTGGGTCTTGGCTATCTAATGCTCCACCAACTGGTAATTAATGCTGGCTTTGTCGTTAATCTTTGGAATCACATCCACGCTTGATCACTGATGCAAAGTGGAGTGTTGATTAAAGCTGATGCTCTACAAGAGCAGCTCTTGCGGTGGATTGTGAAGTTCGAGTCTTGGATTAATTTAATAAATAAGTGGAAATGAGTATTTTGCTGAGTCTCTGCCGCAGGGCTGCGGCAACGACGGCGCCTCGGTCAGCGAGACTTCATGCGAAAGTCGTTCGATTCCTGTTTCATCCTTGTCGGTGAGCTTTACAGACCGAGAATCCACTTGACATTGTCCTCACAACATGCACAGTACACGGTGCCAAACGATGCGGGTTTTGCAGAAGCTGCGCTTCTCGCGCAAGTCTTAGATTCATTACGCCACCGCTTGGGAGTGGCGAGCACCTCATGCCTCGTCAACAACCCATATCCCATGGCTTTTCCACTTTCGCCTCGCATAGATCCGTGTTCGTCTACTCTTGAATGGCTTTGTGGTAGGCCTCAAAATCGAACTCATTCGGTCGATTGTTGAACTTGTCGACCCATTCGAAGAGCTCATCGTCTGAATAGCTGGCGAGAAGTTGGCGTAGCAGCTTGTCTGATTCCTGTAGCAACATTCGGAAGGAAAGAAAAGAAAACGATCAGACTCGGATCAGTGACTCCACCTTCAACAACCTACATGCAATTCAACCACAACCGTACCGGTTTGTCGAGCATGTTGACGATGTCGCCACGAATCAAGCCGACGTCTTTCTTCTCCAGCAAATCGTCATAGAGAGAGACTGTCAGACACGGCGGCGCGAGCGCTGGGTTCTCCTTGAACGCCTCAAGGTAGGTCACGAGAAAGCACTTTTCTTGAAATTGACACAGCATGTTGAAAAACCCGCCTTGTCGGTTCACGGGGACGATGAAGTACGGAGCGCTCTTCGCGCGCTGTTTGAGCTGTCTGTACTCGTCTCCAGTGAGCGTCGTCGCCACCGCGTCGTCCTTGGGGGCGTGGTACTCGGCCCAGATCGAGCGAATCTTGGCCGGCTCTTCGTCCGCGAGCAGCTCCAACTTGACGATCTGCTGCAGCGAGAGTGGCGCAGGAAACGAGAAGCCGCCGCCGCCGCCGCCAGAAGTTGGCGTTCCACCGGAGAAGACGCGGCAGCGAACAGTCGAGCGCAGCAGCGCGCGCGCGCGGACGTGGAGGTGCTGCATGCTGTTGTGCGTATCTCTTCGTTGGGTGTCAAAATGGAGATTCCACCACTAACCCAATCTGGATTGATATGAACGGATGAATCGATATCGCGGTCCAAGTTCATAACATGTGCGATGTACTCATATCATCATTAACAGGGGTTGAAGCAACTTTTTCAACGAGATCTTGAGCCGAGACAGCGCAGACAGAGAGGTTGAGGGTATGTATGTACACAACTAGAACGACACAGCGTGGTGAGGGTCTCATACTAGCGAGTCCCTCGTCTGGTTACCGACACTAGGGCGCACGGACGGCTGGAACGACGTGAAAAGGCGTCTTGCTTGGTTCGGATGTTCGTCACCACTTGACGACGAGTCCGGCGACGAAGGAGACGCCGAGCTCGAGGCGGCTGAGTCGGGGGAGTCGATAGTACTTGGAGAAGGTTGCTTTGTGTGAAGCAGTTTCTTCCCGACAGGAGCTGCCGTCATTTCAGAGTTAATTGGAGGCGTCGCGAGCCCCACCTGTTGCAGAGACTTGGTCAGAGTTCGCGTCTCCAGAGGGAGAAGGTCCGCGACGGATTGGGGGCTTGTCGAGTTGTTCGAGAAGAGAATGTCGTGGATGCTTCCAGCAAGCTCGCCGGGCACGCGACTCATCAACGCAGGTATGCTCACAGGAGTCCGATGGATGTCTTGGGCCATGGACGCAGCAGCCTCCTTCGCGTTCAGAGCGAGACTTGACACGGCGTAAGGCGTCAGTGCGTTCTCGGTAGTCGAATTCGACGGGGGCGAGCCAATCAGTGAGAGCGGGTCTCGTCGCACCTGCTGGAGGATCATGTAGTCGATGTACTCATGAATATAGCGCTCCATGAACTGGCGGACTTGAAGCTGCTGCTCCTGATAGACGATCTGTGGGTGAATGGGGACATTGCTCTGGTTAAACCGCAACAGACTCGTTACACCTGATGCATCACGGTTGCTGGGTGATTTGGCGGGCGACTGGATAGACACTTTGGAGCGCTTGTTGGGGCCTTCAACTCCAACGGGGGGCAATGGTCTTCCTGCTGGTTTCCGTTTTGACTTGGATTCCGGCTGCGATTCGCTGCTATCGCTGGCGTTTTCACTATCGCAGGACTGTGATGTCCTGAGATTGTCGGGTTCGTCTAGTGGGCTTTTGTTGCCGCGGCAAGACGACTCGTCCTTGGCCGCCTTCACGCTTGCGTTGCCAACACAAGCTCTAGCCAAGAGGTTTGCTCCAACATCACGCATGTCGTTCATGCTCGACCGTGAATGGTCGAACGCATCCCCTCGATGTTTCCAACGAAACACAGGTTTGCGTGAATTCGTGAGCTGCATCTTCTCGATGAGTCCGACGCTCACAAGGACGTTGGCAACATCGTACAGTCGACGAATTTTTGCTGTGAAAAAAATGTTCTCGTTAGCTCTCCGACAATGTCGCCCACCAGAAAACTTTCCACTACGTACTTTTCAGTTGCCGGTCTTCTTCATTCTCGCTCTCTTCCATTTGAATCAACTGCTTCGCAGCTTGATCCAATGGAATGATGCAGTGGTCCTGAGTTTCAGCAAGAAGGCATCAGCATTGGAATGGTGGTGTGCCACAGTCTATCATCCCGCGTAATCGCACCTTCTTGAGGAAAAGCTGAACAAACATTTGGCTGAGCTTGGACAGCGACTTCCCTCGACGACGATCTAATCGTAGACCAGTGTCAGAGATAATACGAGTATCCAGTCTCTGTAGATTCGACTCTCACCTTTGTAGTTGTAGTCGTAGCTGTTCACATTCTCTCCACTTTGCATTTGCATCTCAACGTATTTTTTCTGATGCAATTCAAGCGACATGAGCGATCACTACACACTGATGGACAGCAGAATCTCAATACGCTTTTCGCAAACCTTCATGGCGGTAGTCGACACGGGAAGGGCTGCAAGGCCATGCCAGTTGTACAGGTTCTTGCTCTTCCGACTCACGAGGTGGATGCTCTCGAGAATGTTGACGATGTCGTAAATTCGCCTTCTCTCGACGCCTACGAAGCAAGTGAGATTGATGCTCTGGTCTTGGTGACAGGTGCAGTTAAACAAAGCATCGTCCACCCACCTAATTCTGTGGCTGCTCGATCGAGACAGATCTCGGTCACTTCGTCCGACTTGTACAGGCGCAAGAAGCTGTTGGCAGGAAGAGGGTGAGCGTCGGCTGCTGTGAAGCGATGTTCAAAATCATCACGTACTTTTCGCAGAGGAGACCCAGCGACTTTTCCTTGCGGTTGTACTCGCGGAAAGGTGCAAAGCTGTCGGTGTCTTTCGGGCTCCCGGCTTCGCCCATCTCCTCGTCCCCATCCGCAGAGACGTGCTCGCTGACTTGCGACGCCGTTGCATCACCCATGTTCACGTCATCATCTTCGATTTCGCCGTCTTCTTTCGTATCCTCAGTGATCTTCGTCAGCTTCTTGGCCGCAGAGCTGGGCTTGCGCAGTGCCTTGCGCACATATTTGCGCTTGACCTTGACCATCGGCAGCGGCGGGTGCGGGTGCGTGGGAAGTCGCATGGGCACCATGTGGGAACTGCCTTCGTTCTTGCTCGAGCTCACGGCGGAGGAAGAAAAGAGGTGCATCATCGCAGCCGCAGCCTCCGTGCGGTTCGGACTCGGCTGGTGTAGAGCTCGATCTTCGCGCAGGTGCTGCTAGACATGGAGTTGAACCGAACCGACCGTCAGTCCAGCCGTTTGCTTTGCACTCCACACGCAAGAAAAGACAAAGATCTCACAAAAGCAGTGTTCGCGGGCGTCGTCGGCGCATGGGGCGTTGCCGGCCTCGTCCGACGCAGTGGACTCGCGTGGGTGTGGTGGTGCGGCGGTGGCGGCCCGCGGTCGTCGGAGGACGACGACATGACGTTCGCAGGCGCGTGGCTGACCAGGCAATCGCGCGGGTTAGTCGTTGACGTCAGCAGCAATTGAGACCGTCGAGAGGTTTCTGCATCTACAACGCACCTTTTGACTTTCCTGTGAGCTCAGAGGCGCGGACGAGGACGCAACTTCGCGAGGGGGTCGCGTGCTATGTACAGAGCGCGCAGACGTAGCGGCGTCACAGAGGGCTCAGCAGGTGGCGCGGGAGCGAGCGGTGCCACGTGCGTTGGCGGTGCGGATCCGTTGAGCAGCTTTGGCGCGCGATTTGCGTGTGACTTGGAAAATTACCCCACTTGAAATTGCGCGCGGCGCACGACAGTTTGAATTCGCAAATCATTATCAGCCAATCAGAGCTGCGAGTCACTCCCGCCAATTTTTAGCTCGGGCACCTTCGTGCGACATTCGTTCACTTTCAAAATTTCATCGGCGCTGATTGGCGGAATCAATATTAGACGTTTGTTTGCGTCTCTATTTCGGCAAATACGGTGATCCCCCCCTGCCCTGATCATTTTCAAAGCTTGCGCAAGTTAGCGGGAATGGGCATCTCGCGGAACATGACCTGGACGAATTGGCGCGCAAAAACCACGAGTGGTCCAGCGATCACCCACATCGCGTAGTCGAGCGCGATAACCATCCAGGGCGCAAAGAGGAGGCTGTCAAGCTTCAGTGCGACCAGCGCGAGTGCCACGAGCGGCGGATGTTGCTGGTAGTAACTCGATAAACTGATCCCTTCAAAGCGTCGTAAACTGAAAGTGCTTGCAACAAGTCGGCCGTGATAGCGCTTCGTCATGACGTTTGGAAAGGACGTCTGCTTAAGCGTTGACCACACCAACACCGCGTATGGGCAGGCGACCGCTGTCCATGGCAGTGTCCCGACAAACGTCACTCTTATAAGCAAGAGAGTGCTGGCCGCGAATGAGCTTGTAACGATCAAGTCCAGGTTAGGAGGTCGTTTGGCCGTCGCCAAGTGTCTTACGCAGTGAGTTGCATAGCCGGTTGTTGACCAGACGAGGAGTGCTGCCGCCCGCGGGGTCTCGATATAGCCATCCACAAACAATTGAATGGCGAACGGCACCACTGACAGCACCATCGATGCGCCAAACAAAGCTGCCACTTTGCGCACCACGTCTCTGTTGTAAATGATCTTCTTCGCGACCTGCGTTGCGCCGCAGTAGCTGATGCACTTCGTCAATGTCGAACTGGGAGCGAAGACCGATACCACCAGCGACAGTCGCGTGAGCAGAAACATCACTGCGATGAAGCCGAGTCCATAAATGCTGCCGAACACTTGCGTCCAGCTTATCATGAGCCACCCATCCAGCTTGAGAACAAGTAACGTGGGAAACACGGCAAACACCGCCACGAGCGCGAAGAACCCGGCGAGCGAAAAGAAGATCTCGTCGAGAAAGTCCACGTAGAGCTTCAGATTGGCCATGGCTCGCTGCTTTTCTTGCTGCCAGCGACTCGTGTAGTCGGCTTTGCCTCCGTCGATGCCAAACTCGCTCTTGCAGAGCCGGAACCAAAGGAGATCGGTCGCCGCGAGCCGGCGCCAGGTCGTAAAGGTTTGCGCGCACTGGGAGAGCGAGACGGCGTCGAGAAAGTCCAGCAGGTGCAGCGTCGTCTCCTGCGGCAGCGCGTCGGCGGTCGCATCGCCCATTGCGCAAGGTGAGCAGTCGTTTCTTGTCCAGTGCACTAACAGACTGGCCAGTGGGTGGAGGTTTCCGTTGTGGACTACTTCAAGGCGCATCGAACCATCACTCCTTCGTTTCCTCAAAAAAAGGGATATTCGGGACTTCTCCCGTCGTAGTGTCTTGGGAAAAGGGACTCGATGGCATGAAGTGACCACCATTCTGTCTGGTTCTGCACCTTCCTTTCCTGATCGGCATAGGACGAGGCTAGATGAGGAAGAGACAACGCTCGTCATTGTCAGCGTCGCCGTCCATGGCGTCGGAGGTGGCGAGCGACCCGACGCAAGTGCCAGGGAAGGAGTTTCTCCACAGTCTCCACCGCCGATTGAATGGCGAGAGACGCAATGGCGAAGAGCGAGGCTTGGGCGCCGTGCCAGGTCCCCCGCTCGACTGGACAGCGTACCAGCCGCTCATCGTGAATACTGCGTGTCTGAGCTACCTTCAGAAGCTGCTGTTCGCCATGTTGACTCAGCTCAAGAGCGGTGATTCGAAACTCGTGACTCAGTGGAGGCTCAACGCGGCAGTCGCGCGTCAGCTGGAAACTGGTCCCGCGAGTACTGCCACCATGGGTGTGGCCAGTCCCGGACGGCTTCTTCAACTCGCTGGACGACTTTTAGAGGTCGACACGGTCCTTCTCACTGCACTCCATGCGGACAGTGGCTTCTCTTTGCCTTCGGAATGCTCTCTGAGTGTCTTCCCGAAGCTCTCTCGACTGCATCTCAGCGGTGTCGACCTTGAAAGCGTGTCAGGTCTCAACAGCGTCGCAGATATGATCACCGTAAGTGGCTCCTTTTTGTTGACAGTACCTTCTGAAAGGACAAGTTTCATCGGGTGTGTGATTTATCTCAGGATCTACACTATTCGAATTTCCCACTGACGACTCTGGCTTCGCTTCTTCACCGACGAGATCCGCTCCCGTCCAAGTGGCGAAGCCTGAGAACATTGTCGGTTCAAGATTCAAAACTGGCCCAAGTTGATGCGAACGTGATTGCACAGGCACTGAATCTTGAATCGGTCGCGTTCTGCAACAACCATCTCGAGAGCTTCGCTGCGCTAGTCCAATGTAAATGGCTTTCGGTGATTAATCTATCCAACAACCGACTCCACACGATAGACATTCCGGCGGGCGCCTTTGAGCATGTCAAGTTGCTCAATCTCTCGCACAATTGCATCAGTTCAGTGGCGCGCTTCCATGGCTGTCGGAACGTGGAAGTGCTGGACTTGAAGTCCAATCTGATCAAGATGATTGACGAACTGTGTGCGCTCAAAGGGCTGCAGCGGCTCCGTGCGATCAAGCTGGGAGACAATCCCGTGTCAAAGCTCTCTTCGCACCGAGACAGCATCCGACAGCTTCTCTCAGATCAAGTCATTTTGGACGGCGCGCCGTGGGAAACTTCAACGCTCCAGTCGGAACTCGACTCGGGGGTCTCCACAGTGGTTGTACTTGACGCTACCAATGGCAGTCAGTCGGACCGGATGTTCGCATCTCCATTGAAGCGACGATCAGTTTCGAGCGGAATTTGGCGCTCATGTCTCGCCATTGGTGCAGCTCAGCTTATCGTCTCAATCCTCTGGGGTCTCGATGTGGAGACTACGCGCTTGACGCTATGGATAATAATGATCGCGGCTGCGTTTGGTGGTGTGGCGTTTCTTCTCGACCTCGCAACCTCCAGGCTGTGCACCATCGACCGTCGACGATTCTCAAAAGATGGTGAAGAGCGTTCACAATCACCATCGCTGAGCAATGCCATCCACAGCTCGACCTTTCGCACTCTCTCACGGGGCTTGTCGATGCAACCGACCATGCAGCAAACCGAGCGGATGTGTGCGGATGCTGAGAAGGGAATTCGCGTCGACGAGCTCGAGCTCATTCTATCGGTGGCCACAATTGCGGGGGACAACTTGTCAGTTTCTCAGCTGGTGAAGATCTGCAGGCACCTTCAAATCTTTCTTGCTCAACTCAGTGTTTATCATGAAGCCACCCTCGGGTTTGCGTGGTCGCGTCTTTCTCGCGCGCTATCGAGTCTTGACTTGCCACAGGGTGCGCTCGGGACTGACGAACGAGTGCGCCGTCAACTGAGCTCGCACATGACGTTGTTGCTTGAATCCGTCGAGCCGTCGACTTCGTTTGCAGCGTCGCTTCCCAAAATCCTATCGGTTCTGCGGATGTGCGCCATCCTACTCCGCTCTGTCTCGACAGAAAGAGATGCCAGTATGGCACATGTGCTGCGAATGGCCTACTCGGACGCCTTCGGATCGGAGCACAAATGGTGGCGTCAGCAAAGCGTGTTGTCATCTCTCGCCGGCAACTCGACCACCGAAACGCTCTTGGACTGGCTCAGCTCCAGCCAGCCTCACAGCCACCACAGAATTGTTGAAGCGGCACGCGCGTGTGGTGTGCACTTGTTAGTTCTTCATTCTCGCCTTGTCGAGATGGTCGACGAGCACACGCATTCGTTTGGGCATCATTTCCATCCGAATTCATAAGAAATATCCAATGGCTTCAATATCAGATTTAACAGATTTGTCCCTTGTTTTGTCGTCGGTGGAAGGAGTTTGAGGGACGCATGTTGGCGCCAAACACCACACTGCAACCTTGCCAACAAGCAAAACGAATGCCGCTCCCGCGCCGCTCGCCGCCGTCGTCCACGGCCGGCAAACGCGGCTCCGCTCCGGCGCCAGCGCAGGACCCGTCCTCATCGAGTCTACTGACCGTGGCCAGCGCCGTGTGGACGCAGTATTTCCCGTCGGACCACCACATCGGCGTCAAGAGGCCGGACGACATCATCGACACGCAGTACTGCTCGCTCGTGGACGCGACGGACGGCTGCTTCGAGGCCGCCAACGCCTTCCGCGGGTGCTTCCGCGATGCTGCCCAGTGGTTGCCGCTCGTCCAGAACGTACGTCACGTGGATTCTCTCTCTCTCTCTCTGGATTGTGGGTGGCGGTTGATGATGCATTGTGGAAACGCAGTACGACCTCACGCAGCCCGAGCTGTCGGTCGTGTGGCTCCACTACGGCGAGCTGATGCGCGGGATCTCGAGCTTCCCCAACTTTGAGACGGCCTTCCACGAGAGCGTGGATGACGTGATCAGCTGTCTGGGGCTTGCGCTCTGCTTGGTGCGTCACGACCTGCGCCTCGAGCAGGAGGAGTCGCCCGCGCGCCAACGGAACCTGCCGGTGGACCACACCAAGATCAACGTGCGTCTCTACGGCGTCACGCCAGTGCTGCCCATTGCCGCGCTCAAGGCCGACGTCGTCAACCAGTTCGTGTGCATCACCGGCACCGTCGTGCGCGTGAGCGCAATCAAGCCGCTTGTCCGGCGGTGCGAGTTCGTGTGCGCGACCTGCAAGGAAGTGACGCCGCGCGCGTTCACCGACGGGAACTACAGCGCGCCAGCAAAGTGCGACCACTCGCCGTGCCGAAGCAAAACTCTCGTGCCGAATCGCTCCAAGGTGGACACGGTCGACTTCCAGAAAATCAAGTACGTTCCTGCGTTGACCGGATTCAGGTAGTGCGATCGCTCACGTATTTGCAACACCTGCAGAGTGCAAGAGATGGAAAGCAACGATGCCGGTCCAGGACGCATTCCACGCATGGTATGACCTCTCTTTTCGTGCATTATTACCCGTATGACCCATCGAACTTTTGACGATAAACGAACTCGACTTCTTCTGTGGTAGATTGAAGTAGAACTGTACGAAGACCTCGTGGACTCGTGTATCCCTGGCAACGTCGTGACCATTTCTGGTGTTGTGAAGAGTATCAACTCGGAGATCCATGGCGGCCGCTACGGTAAGAGAGCACAGGCCAACAGTTTGTATATTCTGTACATGAGCGCCAATTCTGTGGAGAATTTGGCCAAGGTGAGCTTCGATCGGAACTCTTCTATCGTAACCACGCAATCGACAATCGTCGGGAAGATTGAGAAAAAATGTGCTGTGGCCTGTAGAGCGAGAAGAGCAAAGAACAAGTCGCGGACGTGGATTTCTCCAAAGAAGACCTCGAACAGATCAGCGATATTGTCAGCCAAGGCAATGTCTTCGATCGTCTCGTCCACGCGTTGTGTCCTGGTATATACCGGAACGAGATTGTAAAGGCCGGATTGGTGCTGGCGCTGTTCGGAGGCACGCGGAATCCAGACGAAAAGGAAGCAGCGTGTTTTACGCGAGCCGACTCGCACGTTTTGGTGGTCGGTGATCCAGGCCTCGGCAAGTCTCAGATGCTACGAGCTGTCGCGATGGTCGCGCCTCGCGCGGTGTATGTTGGCGGGAATACCACCACAACGACGGGTCTCACGGTAACCATGGTGAAGGATTCTTCTGGAGATTATGGTCTGGAGGCTGGTGCATTGGTCCTGGCGGACCAAGGGGTGTGCTGCATCGACGAGTTCGACAAGATGGGGATCGACTACCAGGCGCTGCTCGAGGCGATGGAGCAGCAGAGCATCAGCATCGCCAAGGCTGGCATCGTGTGCAACCTGAATGCGCGCACATCGGTGATCGCAGCGGCGAATCCTAGTGGTGGACACTACAATCGGAGTCGATCAGTAGGCGAAAATCTCAAGATGAAGGCGGCGCTCCTCTCTCGGTTCGACCTGGTGTTTATTTTACTCGACCGACCAGACGAAGAACGAGATCGACTCTTGTCGGAGCATGTGATGAACGTGCATTCTCGTGACAAACATCAGCAACGCCAGCCTCCTCCGAAGCGGCAGCGAGTCCATCAGGCGGGCGGGTGGGGAGAGGGGTCCAGGAATTCGCCTCGGGAGGATATCGACGATGCAGAACGACAAAACGAAGGAGATGAGGCTGCCCATCGTATGCTCTCTCATCGACTACGCCAGTGTGCGTATGAGTACACGACCAATCCGATCCCGATCTACTTTATGCGCAAGTACATTTCGTACGCCAAGAGGTATGTGCATCCACGTCTTTCGAGCGAGGCCGCTGCGCTACTGCAACGGAAATACCTGGAGATGCGCAACGCCGGAGACACGCACTTGAATCCGAGTGACACAATCCCGATCACGACGAGACAGTTGGAATCTCTAATCCGACTCGCTCAAGCGCGTGCAAAGGCCGAGTTTGCGGAGATCGTCACGGTGGAGCACGCGCAAGACGTGGTGGATATCATGCAGGAGTGCCTGCTCGATACGCTGATCACGGACGAGGGAAACCTGGATTTCGGCCGAAGTGGAGGGATGAGTCTGTCTAAGAAAGTTAAGACGTACGTCGCGCGGTTGATGAAAGCTGCTGAGCGCCGCAACACCGGGATCTTCTCGTTTGACGATCTGCTGGAGGTGGCGAATAGTATGGCACTGCAAGTGGACAATTTCCACGACTTCGTCGATATTCTGAACAACGAGTGCTATTTGCTGAAGAAGGGTCCGAAGCTGTACAAGGTTCAAGTATCGTCGTACTCTCAAATGGGTTGAGCTGTAATTCCGCGTTTGCGCTCGACATCAAGATTGTTGTGACCCCGTAGCTCGGCTTTGCTCGTGTCGATGACTGTTTTCGTTCTCGTGCAACGGGATGGGATCAGTGTGCGACGCTGTCGGTGTGCGATTGATCCTGAGCACCTACGGTGTCCGTCAGAATAATGCGAGAGATCATCACGTGTTTGTTTCAAGGGCAAGATCGCGGATCGAGAACTACGTGGAGTGCGACCAGTGTGGTCTTCAGTATTGTTTCGAACGGAGTGATTCAGCTACGACGCTGATCGTCGGGGACAAATCAACGTGTATGGTCTCGTTGGCTTCACACTCGTTCGAATCGTCAGATCTCTGACAATTTTTTCTATGATAGATCGAAGTAGAACTGTACGGAGACCTCACGAACTTGTGTGTTGCTGACAGTGTCGTGACTATCTCTGGCATTGTAAAAATCATCAACTCGGAGATCCGTGGCGACCACTCCAGCTTGAGAGCGCGGGCTGACGGCTTGTACGTTCTGTACATGAGTGCCAACTGTTTGGAGAAAAAAAATTTGGCCGATGCAAGCTTGCAACTCCAGCCTATTTGGCCTCCGACAGAAGATCGATGTTCGATGTGATTCACGACAGAACATTTGTTGTGGCGCGTTGAGCGGGAAGAGCAAACAGCAAGCCGCGGACGTAGATTTCTCCAAGGAAGAAGTCGAGATGATCAGCGACATTCAATGGTCTCGGCCAAGCTTTGTATTCTGTATATACCCGGAACGAGATCGTGAAGGCTACGTTAACACTTGCTGCAGTTCGATGGCACGCGGTATCCAGACCAGAAGGACACAGCATGCTTCACGCGAGCCGACTTGCACATTCTTGTGGTCGGTAAAACTGGTTCCACATGACCGACAAGATCAAGAAATTCACGGCAATGAAGTGAAAGGACGTGTCAAGAATCATTGCGGTATGCGCTCGACGTCTTCTTGAGGCATTCTCAATGGCGAGCTTTTGTGCGGCTCAGAAGAGGACAAGAAAGCAACGCTCGCCGACGTCGTGCTCAAAATCGACCAGTCGAGGGGGGGGGGGGGGG
>JAADWZ010000707.1:0-13438 GCA_023336445.1 Pythium dissimile
CAGGAACCAGAACATCGAGATCAACGGCATGGGCTTCCAGGCGCACTTGACGGCCGGGCAGGTGGCATCCAAGGCCGACCAGATCGCCAACATGAAGCGCTTTACGGATCTCGGACTCAAGGTGGCGCTGACCGAGCTGGACATTGCGGTCCGCACGACCAACCCGTCGAACGCGGCGCAGCGCCAACAAGCGACCGACTACCAGACGACGATCCAGGCGTGTAAGGAGCTTGGCGGCTGCCTTGGCGTCACGCTCTGGGACTTTGTGGACCAGTACTCGTGGATCCGCAACGACGCGCCGACGCCATTCTACCAGCCGAGCGGACGTGGCACTAAGGTCGTGCGCAAGGCTGCGTACGACGGCATTGTGCGCGGATGGGGTGGCAGCGCGTAAGCGAGTCGCTCTGGTCTTTTCAGCGCGTGGATAAAATCCGGTCTCCTGCCAATCTTGATGTAGCATTCGATCGAGCCGCCGCAGCTACAGTAGTTGCCAAAGGATGTGCTCCCACGTGAGTGTCTATCTTATCAGAAAAAAGAGCGAGTGGTAGTGCTGCATAGCTCTAGCTGATTGGTCTATTCAATACTACGACTCTTTGCTGTTGTTCGCTGGTCCAAATGTAGCCATGGCTAGGTTTGCCACGCAGTCCGACATTTGAGTTCGATCAGAATCAGTTGGTCCATGTGTATAGTTTGGTGGACCCCACTTGAGCGGCTTCCGCAGTTTTGCTAGTATGTCTTGTGCTGCAAAATCCCGGTGAATTGACTTACCGGCGATGCATACTGGGAAATAGCTACACCCAGCGCTGTTCCTAGACGTTTCAACCCTCGACGCGGGAGGAGACGACTTTCAAGCCATTCGTCATGTCTTTTCTCCACTCTAGAGTTTCTGTGTACGAAGCGAATACTCTCAGAGGAGTTGGCGTTCCTGTGGAATGTTCCGTAGTACTTAATCACGCGGCAACCACCGGGATCCAGCCGTTGTCGGTCATAAAGATGCCGCCCGGGGTGCCTTGGCTCCTGACCGCGGAGTACCAGACTCCAGCGACGATCACGGGTGGGGCTTTGTTGGCCCAGCAAGAGTAGAAGTAGCCGTTCCTGGGCCACTGCGGTGCCGAGGGCAGCTACACAAACTGAGAGAGCTATGCAGATGAAGAAAGCCACATACTGTGGACGATGATGAAAGAAGAGAGGAGGAGGTGGCGTTAATGGTGCTTGAAAAGTTGGGACGTGATGACATTTCCGACCAAGCATTCCTGCGGCAGAGTGAGAAACAATTGCGTTGGCAAAAATCGTCTCTTCATCTGAAGGGCCGAACACACAAGCGTTGTAGAAGACTGTAGTTGCTGTGCGCCTGGCTCACCCGTCTGTCTTCCTGGACAGTGTGTCTTTGGATGGAAGCGCCAGCTGTGGTGGTGGTAAACCTTCCATTTGTCCACCTGGTCGCCATGTTGACCCCACGCTGCACGAACCAAATCTAGTACATTCACATTCGCTAGTGGCGTCGTCAAGGGATGATTCTACAAGGAGCTACAGCACGGTATTGTGGACCGTCCTTGGGTCTTTGTACGCCCACTTGAGTGCCTCTACCATACGCAGCAAACCCACGAAGAGTAGTTCTGTAGTGAATCTGTTCTATTCACCGAGTATTCACTCTGTCTCGGAGCAGAATGGGTGCTGCATGAGCCAGAAGGTCGGCGCATGAAACTCGTTTCATCGACATGAAGGTCCGCCAGCGGTGCAACGTCAGTGCGAATCAAATTCGCTTCAACTTGAACCTTCTTTCCATCGGCGTCTCGATCTCGCCTCGAGATGAGCAGTGCGCACACAACAAACTTGCCCATGATTGGCTCACTCACTGCCAAAGTACTGTAGGATAGCTTCCAACCGTCCTTCATCCAGCGGGAACGACATTGTGGGATCGCAGTGTGAGCGACTCCTGACAGTGCTTAGGTTGGTGGTGGAATCAATCCAAAGCTTGCCACTTGGGCTCATCTTTGCAAAAAATTTTTTGGCTTCAGCCACTTACTTGGCCTCCGACTGGATCAACCAGGTAATGTACTCCTTGCACGCCTTTGGGTGCTCTTTGAGCAGCCTCGCTAGCTGATTCTCATCGTCGGGCTTGAGTCCAGGGGGCACAAAGGTCGTTCGCACCTTTCAACTGCCGCCGCTGGATGATCGCCGCCTGTGCGCTTAGGTTGTCCTTGAGCAGAAGTCGTCTTGGCGTTCTCCCCAGTGTCCAACTGAACCGATGTCCTTGAGCTGATGTCAGCGCGGGACCAACTTGTCCAGAAGCCAAAGTCGGCGTGGAGCAAACTCGTCCAGACCAAAGTCGGCGTGGGGCTAACTTGGCCGGAAGCTGAAGTCGGCGTCTGGACGATATCCAAACGGACCGAAGAAGCGCTACGCTCAGACTTCATGGCCGCCGATTTCCCGCCTTTCATCTTGTGTCCGTCGACAAAGCCGTCATTGTAGACGTAAGAGGTTGCTTTGACTCACATAGTAGACAATCTGGTCACTCACGATGTCACTCACACAAGGAATTTCGATCTTTTTCGAAGCGTCGCGACCAATTGGCGTCTAGAGCCGCCCGTCGCTTGGCACTTCCGCTTTATCCTCCCACACGAAGACGCACCAACATGGTCGGTGCCACAAGCGCTGGCGCGATTGGCAGCTCGCCGTTGCGTCGGCTGCGCGGCCACCGCGTGCTGTCCAAGAGTCTCGCGCTGCTCGTGGTGCTCGCGGCGTTTGCCGTCGCACAAGGTCAGTTGATGGCCTCCACCCACCTCGCCACTCGATGTTGTGTTTGTTTTGCACTAAGCGTGTTTATTTTCTCCATAGCTAAGCAAGCCGATCGAGATCTCCGCGTGGTGTCGCTTCCTGAAGACCCACCGATTGGCGAGCACGGCAAAGAAGAAGGTTCCGAGCACGAGCCGAGCACGAGCCGCGCCGTTGCAGTTGCCGTGGGCGTGATCTCCGGGCTCGTGCTCATCTCGATCGTGTTTGAAGTGCTTACTGAGACGCTGCGAGAGAGCGCGGATGAGATGAACATGCCGTTCATCAACACCATCTTCAGCGAGCTCACGACGCTTGGGTTCATCGGGCTTGTGCTCTTCATCGTCACCAAGCTCGAGATCCTGTCGATCGTCTCGCTCAACCTTGTTGGTGACGAGAAGTACTTGCAAGAAACCATCGAGGTGCTCCACATGGGGCTCTTCCTCTTCATCATTATCTTCGTCGTGCTTTGCGTCGGCCTGCTCAAGTTCGGCACGCGCGTCCAGAGCGAATGGCGCGAGTTCGAGCGCAGCTCCAACGACATCCCTGCCGTCGTCACCGAGTACGTGCTCGCCACGGAGCCGCCCAAGAGCTGGCGCGACAATCTCTCGCTCTCTAGACGCGCGGCTGCGCGCAAGTGCCACCGCGAGATGGTCTACTTGGCGCTGCGTCGTCGCTTCGTCGACTACCGCAGCAACCACCCAGATGACCAGAAGGCCATGGAGCTGGCCAAGGAGTTTCAGCGCAACCCGGAGATCCGGTTCCCCTTTAATGAGTATCTGAGTCTGATCTCCGGTGAGGTCATGGGCCGGTTAATCAAGATCGATTTGCCCACGTGGGTCGCGCTCGAACTGTTCCTCGTGAGCGTGCTGGGCATGTGCTACGCCGTGGGCACCGAGGGCGAAGTCTTCGTGTTGCTGCTCTGCGGCTTTTCGTTAATCTTGCTCAACAACTCTGTGTCGAAGCTGATTCGCCGCATGCGCTACAAGCTCACACCGCCGCGACTGATGAAAGACGCCGAGCGGCTGCGGCGCAAGAACGAGTGGCGCGCCAAGCACCACCTTCAGCTGCATGACGTGAGCGAGAAGACCTGGATCATGGAAGGCGTGGAGACCAACGAAGACGACTTTGTGCCGCCCTACATCGACACGCTTGCTGGTGGGGGTCGTCACTTGACTGAGCTCGAGCTCGGCGACGCGCAGCGCTCTCTTCTGCTGCCTGGGAGCGGGAAAAACGGCGTCAAGCTCGTCTTGTTCTTTACGCGGCTCGTGTTTTTGCTGACAGCGCTCCACTTGTCGGTCTTTTTTATGCGCACCATGAGTCAGATCTACCACCGTTACGACAACTGGCTAGCGGTGCTGGTGCTGTACGGCCTTTTCCTTCTCCCGAGCGTGCTGGTGACTAGCGTGTCGGTGCGGATCGCGCGCGACGGGCTGTTCGCTTTCAACGTGGAGCACATGAAAGTGAATCGCGTGATCGCGCGCGTCATGCGCATCCTCAAGGCGCGGCAGACGTTGCGCACGCTGCGGTTCATCGCCGAGATGAAGATCTACTTGCAGGCCACTGCAAGGCGCAAGTCGTCGGCCATTGTGCCCGTTTCGCCACTGCCCATCACCGCCACCCTCCACGAGGCCACCGCTAAATTTTCCAACGCGATGAGCAAGAAAGGCTCCAAGAAGAAGGTGGCGGAGACCGCCGGTCCGACGCCCACGCAAGCACCTGGGACGCCCAAGGCTCAGCGTGCGTCACCAAAGCTATCGCTAAACCAGGCCCGTCGCAAATCGCTTATGCTCGACTCGCAAGACTCTGGTCTGGGCATGGCGTCGCCGCCCATGTCGCCACTGGCGGCGTATTACTCGCCGCGGGGAAAGCGCACGGACGCGTACAAGCTGGAGATGGAGCGTCGTGAGATCCACACAATCTTCTGTCTTTTCGATGTAGACGGGTCTGGCTCCATTTCTCGAAGCGAGATGGCGTCTCTGCTTCGAGCCATCACGCACGACCTAGGCGAAGAGCAGCTCAACCGACTCATGAGCGACCTGCTCGCTGGCAGTCAGTCGTCGTCCTCGCTAAGCCAGGACGAGATTCCGTTCGAGAGCTTTTACAACTGGTGTCACCAGCACATTCAGGAGAACGCACACTCGAAAGAAGCCTTGATTGAGGAAATCTTCCGCATGATCGACGTGGACGACAGCGGATTTATCACGGTCGACGAGTTTATCGCCATCTTCAAGACGCTCGGCCAGTCGCTCGACCACGACGACGTGCGCGAGCTCGTGTACCAGATGGACCGCAACGACGACGGCAAGATCGATCTGGAGGAATTCACGAAGATGCTCCAGAAGCACGAAGTGTAAGTCGCTTCGGGAAGGGTGGCAACCATGCATATTCAGTGTGGGATATGAAATTACAAAAAAAGTAAAAAAAGAAAGAAAGATAGACGCACTCGACTCACTCCATCATCGTCACGCCACCGCACAGCTTGGCAACACGCCGCGCTGCTTCATATCCGCAATCAGCTGCGTCGACGGGATCGCGCCGTTCGGGCAGCCACCGCAGTGGTGAATCGCAATCACGAGATTGTCCGAGATGGCGATGATTGGCGACCCCGACGAACCCATTTGTGTGTCGACGTTGTACCCAACATCATTTCCTCCGCATGTGGTAACGCTGAGCGAGTTCACAAGTCCTGGTTCGCCATTGTTGGTCGACGCGATGCGCTTGCCATATCCGAGTGGGTGCTGCGGGATGAAAATCAGCTCGTCCATCTTGGGGCCGCTGCCGCGCAGCTGCAAGTATCCACCGACTTGCGCGAGCAGCGTCGAAACGGGGCTTCCATCCTCGGGCGTGAGCTTGACGAGCGCGTAGTCGTGCTCTGTCGACACTGCTACCAACGCCGCCGAGCGCATGCGGATGCGGCCCTGGCAATTCGACCGGTCAAGACAAGTCTCCGGGTTGCACTGCGGTGCCTCGGCGTAGAACTCGACCCCAGTGTTAAGCGCGTCGATCCAGTTGCGGATACAATGCTGGTTCGTGAGCAAGTGGCCTTCGCAGCCGAGCAGGAAGCCCGTGCAGTACGCGGTGTTGAAGTTGTTTTCCTTGCGAATAACGAGGCGAGCGACCGCGCGCGACGCCGCGTACATAGCTGCACCTCCGGCAACGCTGCCGTTCTCGTAACACGCAGCGTCTTGCGATTCGTCGGCGCCGCACAAACTCTCATTGATTTCTCCTGTTGCGTCGGCTGACGTATTCGTCGCAGGTGTGATTGACGCCAGCGCAGCGATCGAGGTTTCGTCTCCAACAGCGACTTCCTTGGCTGCCGACTCGGGCGTGAACAGCAGCTTGTCAATTGCAAATCCCGTGCAGTCGCCGTCGCCTTTCACCTCACTCTTGGTCTGCGACTTGAACAACTCGACGACGACGCCGCTTCCAGCAACTGCTTGCGTGAAGAACTCGCCACTGGTATTGCGACCAGCGAGGATGAGCGGAGAGCTGTCGGCTGGAGCATCCTTCGCGCGAATCACAACGACGTCGTCCCGAGGGAGACGGAAGCTGCTGACATGGAGCACGTATAGACCCACGCCTAGCCCACCATCGAACTGGAAATGGAATGCCGGCGGTCCGTCTTGGATACTGGTGGACGTAGGTAACCCCGCATACTCTGAGTATTTGCAGCCGGCACCCATCTGCAACGGTATTTCGGTTGTCGTGGCCCGAACGACACAGAATAACACGGCCAGTGCCATGAGGAGAAGCCGAGACATCGTGGCTGCTTGACGAGGCACGGCGATCGACGGCATGAGTGGTAGCGACAGTGGGAGAGAACGGAAGTGACAGAGACACTGCAATGCCGACGCCAAGGCAGCACTGGGACGAATGGCTGGGACATGATGATTGCGTTCAGCATGGCGGATGGAAGTGAGCATCAGTCTTGCGCCGGGTCCCAACGATCGGTTTTGATGGAGAATAGTGCGAGCTGCCTTCACACAGGCGTAGATGGTCCTTGAATGGAAATCTCCGCCCACAGGGTACAGTTTTGATTGCGTCTTCAGAGCCTTAGCTCCATGGTGAGGATACCTGCTCTACCACCGCTAGCGTTTTTGACTGTGCAATCAGAGGGCCGCAGTCTCGAAGCGACGTCTTTTTCTCGGTCGATGGTAGGCGCATTAGTATGCCGTAGGTGGGCAATTTATCCGTAATTGAAACACCAAACGCACCAGCTGCTCCGCTCGCACAAGCAGCACAACGATGGCTTGAGGCGCCGCGGTCGCAAGCTCCTTAATCTGTTGGTGAGCCAGTGCGATGCGCATTGACGTAAGCTCCTTTCCTGCCCCATTAAATTCGTATCAACTCACACAGACACAAGCAATGACATGGCAACTGCATGAAGTACGGTTGAGCACTTCCCAGTTGATGCGTTTCTGCTCACGGCGGCCCGTCGACATGTAGTTGTGGAGCGAGACAGTGCCCACCGGCAGCACCTGCGCGAGCAGTTCCGCCATGACCACGGCATCGCTCAAGTCGCGCGGCGCGTGGCGCACACAGCGCGAGAACGCGAAGGTCGTAAGTACTGGTTTCCCCTTTCCGCTTCAATACTGCTTCTGTTAGAAGGGGAAACCGGAATGATGGTCGTTTCTCAGATTTGCAAGTCTCCCCTCTGATGATTGGGCAACCCCAAAAGTTAGCGCGGAATCCACTTGGCTTCAAAGGGAAACCAAACCCACTCAATGAAGACCTGGACAATGATGAAGAAGGGGACGAAGGCGCGGGTGAAGGCGGCGCGTTCGTACGTTGAGCTGGACGCAGCTGAGTAAGCGGAATTGAATGTGGCAGTGTAGCTGACGTGCAGGTAGAGCGAACGACGCAGAGATGCTGTCACGAGCGAGCGCGAGTTCCGAGACGACGCCAGCATCCGGGACCGCAGGGTCGCAGAACAGTACGTGCCTGCGTCGCAAGAAGAAGACGTCGAGAATTCGCGTGGTCGAGAGCGACGGCAGCTTGCTCTCCGAGTTTTCTAGCCAGGAAATGGAGGTCGAGATCACGAAGCGACTGGATTTCGACGACATCGACATTAACAGTGACGATGACGACGACAACGTTGGAGTTGAGCCAGCGGCATCGCAGAAGCGAGCTTCTTCTGCAAAAACTCCATCCAAGACGCCACGCTCTGGAAGAAGGCCGACCGGCGGAATTGCTGCGCACGACCAAATGACGCCAGCGAGAGCGCCGATCCGCAACACGTGCATCCTCGAGTCGCCGCTGGACCATAGGAAGAGCAGTCGCAAGCGACGCATATATGGGGTTCGCCGTGATGGTACGATTGAACTCCAAGCGCATTGCTGTGCATCCTCGAACACTCACTCATGCCAGTTCATCTCTGCTCGTAGACCAACATCTCACGCGAAAGCGACGCAAGCGCAGCACCAAGAGACCCGCGCCGTTCACGATCTGTTCACTGCAGCGGATGTTTGCCTCATAGCAAAGCACAACTACATACCAATCGTGATTACGTTCCACTCAGCGCAGTATTCATGTTATCAACGTACCAACTCTAGAAGAAAAATTCGGGTTGAATCCCATCCATCGACCACTCTACGGCTCACATGACGACGCAGTCTTTCTTGTTTGGCTTGGATCGTGGCGGACGACTAGTGATCGATGCCGAGGAGGCAGATTGCTCTGTTGCAGCGGTAGCTTCATACTCCTCATCTCGCTCGGCGATGATCATAGTTTCTCTCAACGAACTGCCATTCTGGAGTCCCGTCGTCACCGAGAAGTTCGAGATGAAGCTCGCGCGTTCTACATTCGACTCTGCCACGCTTTCGGGCTCTGTGACTTGACTGCCAGTCTCATCTGCATCCTCGGGCCGTGTTTCTCCTCGCAGCCCGAGCATCAGATCGATCATACTCGGCCCGACTTGAGCCGACCTCAGAGTCACGTGGCCGTGCACCTCTCTTTCCAGTAGGCGGAGCTATAACACCAGCAATTGACGATGGGTCTCGCATCAGAAGAGTCAAGGAGCGATCATGCCAATCCGTACCTTCTCCACGTAGGTACGACGCGGCGCACTCGCCGGTCGCTTCTGCTGCACGTGTTTGAACGCACGCTCGAGCGTCCACCGCTCCACGAGCATCAGGTACGCCATACACACAATTGCACTTTCGTTGTTGCCGTGCGTGCAGAAGACGAGGATCGTGCTGCCGCCCTCACGAGCAGAGCGGATCATTTCGGTGGCCTTGGTCAAGGTTTCCTTGAAGGTCTCATAGGAGAAGTCGTCGTCCAGCTCGACGCGGCCGATTTGCACTTCCAACTCGAGCGGTTCAGGGTTACGCTTGCGCGGGTTCTCAACATCCAGCACGTAGCTCACGTGGAGGTGCTTGAGCAGCGGCTCGTCTTGGGCGTGCTTGACCGAGCCTAGCACCAGATAATCCTCAATCACGCCGGGTACGTCAAGGCGGCTATATCCCGAACCAAAATGAGTTAGACGCCACGTGCGCCATCAATTCATACCTCTCACACTCGCCTACCTTGCATCCTGGTCCTGCGGCGTCTCCTGCTCCTGTGGCGGCATCAGTTCGGCGCCCATTGTCGTCATTCCTTGTCCCGCGCGCTTTCTTTGAGAGCGAATTCCGACCCAGCAGTCACGACTGGGCCGATCAGGTTCTGTAGCGGGTCTACCCCGTTAACGAAAATCAAACCCGTGGAGCTTCCTCATGCTTTTGGCTTCTGGAAACGGGTTCAAACCCGCAGGAGAAGTAAATCAGCCAAACCTGTTTCCTTCTCTGTGGGTTCTGTAGCCACATCGTATTGTCGAGAAAATGACCGGCACTCAGCACAGACAATGCCTTTGAAATCAAATATTGTCTGGACGGTTCGTGTTTGGCAGGGACCAGACGAGTGCAGCCATTGGAAAGGATCGCGACGCTTCGGACGGAGAGCTCCAAATGCGTCGCGCTGCTGAGCAATCGCCGCGCCGCGTGCGCTTCGCGCGCCGTGTGCAAAAAGAGCGAGAGGATCGGAGAGGCCCGGAGAGGAGGGATGGAGGAGAGGAGGAGAAGAAGGAGGAGGAGGATGTGGATATGGTGGCGCTGCGGAGTACGCTCCATCCCGTGCTCCAGTGGGATCTAGACGCCGTACGCTGGCTTGTACGGTGCAGAGAGGTGAGATCTGCGCCAAAAGTGCATTGTATGAGCCAGACACTGATGTTTCAGCTGTGCAGACCAACCCGTGGCTACAGTCGTTGGTGATGGCCACGACCTCCAAGTTCCGCACGCAGGACATTTCGCTCGTGCTCTGGTGAGTACGCATCTTCATTTTGTACAGTACAGGTTTTCTTCCACTGCGCTCAATCAACCCTATTATTTACCAGGCTCGTATTTCTCGCGATGCTACCCGAGTTTGGGCTTCCGTACATGTGGATCTGCGTCGTCAATTTGCTGGTCGTCGTACTAATCCAGTTCTTCGCGCAAGTGCTGCGGCCGATCGACGTGGATAGGTCTCTATATGGACTCCCGATATGCACCGACGCCGACACCTATGGCTTCCCGTGCATGGACGCACACATGTCGATCGTCGTGCTGCTTCCGGTGATCGAGAACACGCAGTCACTAGTCGCGCGGCTCGCATTCTCGCTGATCATTGCATTTATCGCGGCGACGCGGCTGCTGCTCGGTGCGCGGTTCATCTCGCAGATCATCGCCAGTTGGCTCACCGGGCTCACGGGGCTTATTGTGGGGAACCACGGCCGCGTGATTGTCAAGACCTACAAGCTCTCGAGTGGACACAAGTGCGTACAGTGACGGGGATTTTACGCTTGTTCTGCAACTAGACTAACTTAGTTGTTGTGTTGTGTCAGTACGGCGGCAATCGTGACGCTGGTGGCGTTTCTGATGGTCGTGGTTGGTCAGTGGGTCGAGAACAACGAAAGCCGCGTGATTGGGGTGCCCAGGGCAGATTTCCTCCAAGTTCTTACCAACATTTTGCGCTCGGACGGTGCCCCAACGGCGACCACGGCGACGGGCACGACGCCAACGCCAGCAGCTGCAGCTGCAGGAGGAGCCGGACCATCGGCCCGGGTCCACCAGTTTTCACAGTCACGGTACGCGACAGAAGACGAGCGAGCGTCCGAGGACGGTAGAGCGAGTGAGGAAATGGAGCTCCTGGGCAAGAAAGACTCGTTCTATTTTCTCATGCAGGGCATGCGCAGTCGAGCGCGTGGACCGCCGCCGCCACAGCCGCTCTAGTGAGACGAACCAACCCATCAACACGATGATTGCACCGCCTGCAGAACCGTTTCGATCTCCGTCTTGAGCGTCTTGGACACGCGCGGCAGCAACGCGCCTGTACCGACCCATAGGTTGATTGCCACCTTGTTGTTGTCGTTCAACCGCGCGACCGCCGGGCCGACGGTCATCCCCTCCAGCGACTTCTGTGCCTGGTCCGACAGCTTGGCTAACGGCGCGTGGGCGTTGGAGCTGAGCACGAGCTTCAGGTCGCTGCGCGTGAAGTCGACCAGCCGCTTGGTGAAGAACGACTCGATGAAGCCCAACGCTTCTTCAGTTGGTCGGTAGAACGTCTGACCCTTTTCGGTCAATTTACTAAACACTTTGAGCCCCGTGTTGACGATCTCGAGCGCGTCGCCACCGAGGCACGCGCGTGAAATGTCGTCATCGACGTAGTTGACGTTGGCCGCCGTGTCGGACCGACACCAGAGCTTGGTCTGGAGAGTTTCATCTTCCAGGCCGTAAAGCTCGCGGACGAGCTCCCACGCATCACTAGCGATCGGCCGATACAACGTCTCTCGCTTTGTCTCCGACTTGGTCTCGTCCACTGTGCGCTGCTTCTTGAGCGGTTGCGCAGGAGGATGCTCATACTCGTTGTCCGGTACGTAATGCGTGCAGTTCTTCATCAAATGGCCCGTCTGGCTGCACAGTTTGCACACATAGTCGGACGGCGGAACGATCACGAGGTCTTCTTCCAGGGGCGCAAGCCCCGTCTGGAGCTCTCCACCGGGTAGATCGCGCACTTTGCGCAGTACCGCGATGAAAAAGCCGCCTGAGTTCTGGTCAATAGGGATCAATCGTAGTGTCTTCACTAATTCATCGGCCGCCGCTGTAGCCGGTGCGAACATGGACTTGAGCACGCGTGCGCCGCGCAGCTCCTGCGGTAGGTCCGCGTAGCTCTCGTACCAGTCGTGAATCGATTCCTTGGTCTCACCAGTGAAGATGTGGCCCTTGTGGGTCGACTTGGACTTGGACCGCCATCCCACAGGCCACTGCGTGCGGCCTTTGCGGAACTTGAGCGCCGGCAGCTTGGCCGACACGTCCACGAGTTCGAGCCCGCCGTCGGCTCGACGCAGCAGTTCGGCCACTACCGCCTCGTTCTCCACGGGGTTGAACGAGCACGTCGAGTAGACCATCATGCCGCCAACCTTGAGCAGCGCGGCGCCACGAAGGGCGAGCTCCAGTTGCACGGGGTGGAGCGTGAGCCCCTGGCCAATGTGCCACTCTTTCCAGAGCTGCTGGCTCTTGCGCAGCGTGCCGTCGCCGCTGCAGGGCACGTCGCAGAGCACGCGGTCAAAGACGTTCGTTCGGTGGAGCGTGCCGTCCTTGTAAAGCCCCGGGAATGTAATGCCCGAGCCGCAAGTCACGACGGCGTTGCGCAATGTGTTGCGCGAAAGGCGGTGCACCAGCATGTACGCTCGCTTCTTGTCCAAGTCGTTGGCGACCACCATGCCCGTGTTGGTACCCGAGCCGGACGAGAGAAAATCCAGCGCCTGTGTGGTCTTGGAGCCCGGCGACGCGCACATGTCGAGCACGAAATGCGCGGGCTGCACGTCCAGAAAGAGCACCGGCAGCATGCTCACGGCCTCTTGGCGGTCCACGACGCCAGCGTCCGTGGCTTCCAGCAGCGCGGCGTGGAACTTCTTGACGGGCGCGTGCTTGGGCGCGGTCTTGGACAGCGCCACACGGCCGCAGTCGAGCTGCCAGGCCACGTTCGCGAGCGGGTACCAGGCGATGGGCGCCGGTGGGTTCACGGGGATGTCGTTGTGGAAGAACGTGTCGCTGGCGAACTGGAGGTCGCCCGAGGCCACGAGCCGCTGCACGAGGCTCTGCGCTTCTTCTTGGCGGTGGAGGTTCAGGCGGAACGAGACGGGCAGTGGCTCGTGGAGCAGCGCCATGAGCTGCGCGAGGTCTTGTTCAATGGTGACGGCATGGGTACGCCACTAGAAAATAGAGCGTACAGAGGTCAGAAGAGAGGGTTCGCTCGTCAACGGTACGCGGAGGGTACGTACGAGGTACTCGCGGAAGCTCTGTTTGTACACATCCAGCGACGTCTTGGGCTTGGCCGCGACGGGCGCCTCCGTCGTTGCGGAAGCAGGTGTCGCCATTTTGACTATTGGCTGGCTGGTGGGTGACCATCAGAAGACGTGACGTAACCTCTGTGTAACCATCATATACTGATTTAACGAATAGGTGGCATTAGCATAGGCGAACGCGAGACGAAGCTAGCTCACCGTTCAGCTCTATCAGCTTCAACTTGGCCATGCACACTGCGCCGATGGCGAATGGCGCCGGCTTTGCTTCCCAGTCCGAGCACTGGGAGCGTGAAGACTCGCAGTCCTCCTTGGCTCGTTGACAGGCTACAATAGATCATGAAGTAGATG
>JAADWZ010000708.1:0-13406 GCA_023336445.1 Pythium dissimile
GCACTACGCCCGCCTACGTCTGCTTCGAGGGCGACGAAGTTATTGTGGGCGACACGGCTGTCAACAAGGTCCACTCTCACGCCTCCAACACCATCTTCCATCTTAAGCGCATCCTTGGCAAGAACCACGAGGAGATCTCTTTGAGCGACTTCGTCAGCGAGTGGTCGGTTGATGTTAGCGGACCTGAAGCTATTATTGCAAAGACCCTCCTTGCGCAAGTCCCGACTGTGGCGATCGTGCGAGCATCAATTTGACGCAAGATGATATCGCGACGACCACTTACATAGGTGGCTTTTTCTGGCAAATCTGTGATGATCACTTGACGCTGTGGGCATGTGTTTGCGTGGCCGCCAGTCCTAGCTCAGCGCTACAAGTATTGCAAGCGTAGTGATGGCAGGAGTTACCACAAGTTCTAGTGCCAGTGCCACTAGCCACAGCCCGCTCTGTTTTCGCCAACTAGAGTTGTGTGGGACACATTGTCTGTTTTGGAATGTACGCCACACTACCTATATCGTGTGGTGTCCAATTTTAACAGGAAGAGCCAGACACTCGCAGAGGTAGCGAAATGAAATCAACCGCAGCGCGGCCTGGGCATATGCGCCATGGTGGTCACCAGAAGTCTCAACCCTCCTAGATAATAAAACAAGCACGCCTTTACCAGATAGCAAGCGAGACCAGTCCTGACACCTCGTCCACGAGCTGGCGACACTGGCAGCGTCGAACGCCGAGCTAGGAAAAACTCGTAGTTGTGATTCAGCGTGAGTCACAGCTTCAGCAAACTCTTCTGCGTGCTCAGAATGATTTGTTTGAGTTGCAAGGCTCTGTGACCATTTTGAACGAAGAGAAACGGTGTGGGCCTTTTACAATCAGTCTGGGTTTGATTTTACATGCTAAACATTTATTTCCCCGTAGTGAACTTGTCGAAACGAATGTAGTTTTGAGATCACGGCTGAAGGTCGTGACCACAATGGTGTTGACAGTATTAAAACGCGGCCAAGAAATGATTGCTGAATACGGATTGCAGATGGAGAACCAAGCGCAAGAGTGAGTCTGTGAGCTCTATCCTCGGAACGTTCCAAGCCTTCGTCCGAGCAATCGATCCCCCCGCCAATATTCTCTAATTTCAAGTTGGAATGCTCACAAAGTTTATCAATATTCGTCTCAACAATCCCTCCCACCGCCAACGTCTAGTGATAGCGCGGAGAATTGGCCCTCCTCTTCGGATTCTCACGAGTCTCTCGCCTCGCTACCTCCATGCCCACCTCCTATCCCCAGACACGAGAATCGAGCGCCTCCCGTTTCAGTGCTCGGGCTGACCAAGAAAGAGGCTCGGCTGGAGTCCAAATCTTCAAAATCATTCCGAGTGTGGTGGAACGTTACGGGACGAGGAGACAGCAAGCAAAAAGAAACTAACGACTTCTGCAGTACTTGACATATTCAAAGGCTGAAAATATTTTTGTGGCATTTATTGTTTCGTTTTGTGGCGCTGTTTCCGAGCAGCGTACTTTACCTTCAGGCTGGAGACTTTCTGCCAAAGTTTGACAATACGTGGAGCGTTTGGCTTACCAAACTTTAGATGCAGTTTCTTCACTGCTTCATGCGGCTTGACATCCGGGTTTGATCTCACAGTGTTGTCCAGAAATGATGCAAACACGGTAGACATCTTGTACCATCGCTGCCTCGACGACTGGGCTCCTACAGCACCTTTCTTGGATCTCGTGAACATTCTTGATATCGCTGAACGGATCTCGCCTTCTGTTGGTAGGTTGAAACGGGTGGGAAATTTTGCTCTCAACTCCTCTAGCATTCGCCCTGCCCCCATTTTCTGAGAACTCTTTGTTGCTCCGTCGTTGAACAGTGTTTAAATGTCCTCCTCGTACGCCTCGATGTACTTTGCTCCATGCATATCACCTCTGGGTGTCGTGCCCATTCACCCTCAAGTCCCTGTATTTGCCACTCCGTCAGGTCGAGTTCGATGTCTGCCATCACTGGCGGGGTAATGCGCTCGGGTACATGACTTGCATTGCTCCAGAAACCGACAGCTCGATCAAACGTCCTGTACGTATCCGGCCATGCTGCGGTCGTGGAATGTGCTTGCTTGGTTCTCATGCTTTGACGTTAAAACGAGTGCTTCCATTTCCGGAAGCGCCACCAGATTTGCGAGTTTCTCGTGATTGAAACTCTTGTGACGGGTCCAATTCAACGTACAGGTCGACGTCTTCTCTTTCAGGTTCTTCATATCAGCACCAGTATCGTAGAGTTGAAGTTCTATTTCTGCAGGATCACAGTTGCAGCCAGCATCCGACCCACTGATGTCTTCTTCATCATGAGATTCGTCATTCTCGTCTCCATCGTTTTCTGTGTCACTGTTCTCAAAATGATCTTCGCGGTGGTCTCCATATTCAACTCGTTCGGCCGCATCCTTTTCAGATTTGTTGTAGTTGTCTTGGGCGTCCCCTCTGTCGAGCTCAGTATTGCTTCCATTATCATTGTCACAAAGCGCGGTATTTTGGTCAACTTCGCAACTGCTCGGCACTTCAGCTACGGTGCCACTTTCGGTGGGGTACATGACGAACTCGCTCACCGAGCAGACTTTCCGACGGGGTGATACGTAGACTTATTCGCCGTCGCCGATCTCGGGATACGAGAAGACTTTCACTCGAAAGTCGGGGCAGGAAAGAATGTTAGTCGCACTCTCAGTGGCAAGCGGAACTTCTAAACACAGTTTGCACGAGAATTGCTTCAATCTTGTCTCGATCATATCGAATCAGCTCCGCTACACAATTAGGAAGGCCGCCATTTGATATGGGGCCATAACGAGCTGGTTGGGTGTGACACAGTTGTGCTGCCCATTTACCCATCGAGGAACTTTGCGCCACGCTTGTGCAAAATGAGCATCGAGCATCGATTTGCCGTCTTGTTTTTTGGTGTGGATGTAGCGTTCTGCAATAATCCCGTGAGCTGTCCCAATGACTGGTAGAAGTAAAATCACAGCAGCATTCTGGTAGGACGAGGCGTTGTCACTTTGGATCGTGATTGGTTTGATGTGAGGAAGGTCTCGACGGATTGCTATGATGGCGGCTTCTTTCATAGAGAGGACTGCTCCTTTGTCTTGTTTGTTGTCGAGCTGAGAATGTGGTCGTAATACAGCTTGGATTCTTGCATCGTTGGTGCACTTAACTCATTATCAGCGACCAACTCCCAGTAGTTTATCAGTACACCATGCCAACTCATACCGCGCTTGCCAAAGTGCTCCGGGGTCTTCTCTCTGTACTGTGGTTCGGCTTTCATTTATAGTCGACGATAACCAGAGCAGAGTCGGCCGACATCCCATCTTGTGGGAGAAGTCCCATCCTTCGACCAATGCTGTCAAGCTCGCGCTGCTGATTGAGCATGCGAAGACGGTGCCCCATGAACAGCTCGATCTTGGCATAAAGACCTTTCACTACCGAATCCGCAGTGGGGTCTGCATCACGTGATTTGAGCTGGGCAAGAAGGTGTCCAAAATGCATGTGAACAGACAAGAACTGGTCGCAGCCAACTTGCCAGGCATCAGTGTTTTCACTTGGTCTGGACAAGCTGAAAGTGATGTTGTGGCGTGGGCACGCGCAATTGGCTTGGTCTTTTCCGTGAGAATATTTGAGCCACGCCACAACAACTTCGAAGTGTTTCTCGAACACATCAACGTCATCAGGTAGTATGGACTTTACAATGTGTCGCAACTGGTCGAATGTGTCGTCGATCAAATAACCTGTCACGTAGTCCACAGAATGTCGCGCTGGAGTTGTCCACCTGTAAGGATCGAGACGAGTCGAACATACGATGCTCGACTAACTTGATTGTTGGGCTCGGATTGAGCCTGATATTCTCTGTACATCACGGCGACGCTCTGCTCAAAATTGACGGGACGTCGTGATTGACACCCTCAAGTTGGAGACGACGTGCCCCATGACAAGTATGAAGCATTGTCCGATGACAAAATGTGATCGACGACAGAGTCGACGGCTTCCTTGTTGAATTGTTGTCGAGTCCATTTTGGTTTGACAAGAGAGCCATCGGCTCGAATAGAGGCAATTTCACTCCTTGACTTGGTGAACGTTGTGCGACTAATTTTAAGAGCTGGGATAGTTTCGGAGGCGCATGAGATATCATCATGGGAAAATGTGGAGCACAATGTTGCCCGGATTCTACGTCGCTCATCATATCCTTTTTTTTATCGCTTCCAGCGTGGATGCAATCGTCGATTGTCGGTCCTGTTGGCTTCGTTCCGCGAGAAGCTGTAAAACAAACCAATTCTGAGAGGCGGGGCCGGCGGGCCGCACAATGATTGAGGTACACAACCCAGCGCTTCATTATGGTATCACGTTGTCTGATCGCAATGTTGTCCTGGACTCTGTCACACGTAGTTTCTCCCTGCCAAAATTCTACGTTCTGTCGAAAGTGCTTCGGTGATAATTTCCTGTCGAGGTTTCTAATCTCCTGCTCGTTGCGATCAAAGAAGCGCATGACTTCATCCACGCATGGCATTGTGGTCTGCCTTGATGCAGAAGTCGGGGTTGGGGGAAGCTGGCAGTTCACTTGCTTCCTGGCTTTCCTATGAACTCCGTTGCTCTGACTGCCTTCTTCGGTCTTCCTAGACCTTACTTCTTCTTGGCATGTAGGCAGCACGCGCTGCACCCAAAGCAGCTTTCTTTTTCACAGCGCTTTGCTTTACAACGGCAGGTAAGCGACGGCGGCGAGAGCAGCAATATCCTGGTGCTGCGGCGAGATGGTGGACGATTATTTGGCGTGGAAGGAACGTCGGTATCAGCAGGGCGCTTTCAGCCGCTTCGTCGGCTTGTAGGTGGGTGAACCTGTGGTCGGGGTGGTGTTGACATATGCTGCGTTGGCTGAGAGAAGCTTCGGCGCCAGAGTACGCGAGTTGAGTCGATTTGTCAGGTAAAGCGGGCGGTACAGAAAAGTCCGTGTTGGGATCTGGGAGCCCTCTACTTGAGACACGTGTTGGCAGCCGCTGAGCACTCCGACGATCTCGCTTCATCATTGCAAATATGTTCGACCAATTGGCTGGCTCAAGAATTCTAGTTAAATGACATCGTGGAAGTGTAATGTGTGGACCACACCCCTCACTAGACTGGCTTCTGCAGATTTTGTCACAACAGCCCATTGCCGATCTAGCTGGTTTGGAGCGACAACGTTACGTAGTGAACCATCCGTATCGATCTACGGTAAGGATGCTCGTGAATCCACACGGCCTGTGAGGATGCTAGTGGGTCAGTTTGGCCTGTAAGGGTGCTAGTGGGTTCGACCTGTGCGATCCCCAGCTGTTGACAGTCGACACACTAGTCTACCCAACTCGGTAGTCCGTAATGGGACACCGAACGGTGCATGGCTTCCCAAACACTACGTTAATTTCAAGTGACTGGACACACTCAACTTCAACGACAGGTTTCAGTGTCAATAGCACATATCCGGGTTGACAGAGTCGAGTAGCTGACAACAAACTAGTCAATTGTGAAGGTACGTGGCGGCGAGCCTGAGTGGTGACTCTCACAAGTAAGGCAGATAAATGAAGGACGCGAGACACAGGTAGCAATAATTGTATCGCCACGGTCAATTAGTTTGCATTTGTGTTCACATTACCACCTCGGTCGGTGAAATCTCGTCTGAATAGTCGTCTATCTCGCGCACACCATCAAAGATGCATGGACTATATGCTGCATGTTCTTTATCGATGTTATAGCAATGAAGGTGCACCGCTGTATTCACAAGTTAGAGATTGGAGAACAAGAATCAAGAGATAAAATCTCGTCTAAACTCGATTAGCAACGCGTCGAACCATTGCGTGGTCGCTTTATGGGAGGCGGGCGTGGCACCCAGTGCTGGTGGTATTGCATGAAGTGCACAAGTAGTGTAAACATACCGAAATGATGTGAAGGGCGTCACCATAGTGTAGCATACGGGCAACCTGCTGAGTATTGTTCATCATGGTAGTAGAGATATTCGCGCAAATAGTACCACAACTACGACTCGATGACAGCCAACTCGAGGAAATCCAATTCTTGAAGGATACCACGCAACCCTGCGGATAATTCATTACAAGGAAGGCGCTCGGCAAACAGGTCGGTCTTTGTCCGAGCAGCTAGCTACAGCGGCGGGACTACAAGAAGCCAACCAGTAGCATGCAGCCAACTGGTGAAACAGTCGTTCTTCTTTGGACGGTTGTGAACTACGCGAAGCTCACAATGTCACTTCATCAAGTCTTGGTGGATTTCCTGCGATGAGTTTGTCTTCGTCGCAGTCGTTCTTCCGAGGGCTGTCCTTCAAGAATGTAGCCAATTTGACGATGCGACGAAAAATCAATCATAGAAAGTACAATCAATAAGTGGTTTTATTGGATGAAATTGTTGTGAGTGTTACATAAGTGGTTCATCTGTGCACAAAACGGAACATAGCTTGTTCAACCCGTCCAGCCACTTTGGTCAGGTTGAGGCTCCATTTCATGGATGCATGGCTCACCGACAACAATTCCTGCTGATCCAAGAACGCGATTGACATAAACTAGGTGAGTAGTCTGATTATACGCCCAAGAACCGTGTGTGAAAATATGAAGGTGATGGGGCAAAGACCGATATTTTTTTATTCCATCGATACCCCCCCCCTCGTGTGACCAGTTCTAAGTGAGATTGGGTGTTGAAAAGGCAATTGATTGTGTGGTGCACATGATACGGAAGTGGTCATGTGGGCGGGAAACGGGGCGAGAAGACCATCTAGAACAACTGATCTAAATTTGAACGAGAATTGCCACGCGACCATTGGCACATCTGCGGCCACGCCATTTGTCTGGGACCGATTGAAGCGGCGTGCAGCGCAGCGGGCTTCGTTGTCTCGCCCCTCTTCGTTCTTCCGAGCGAACGCGTGGATCGAACCCTTCTCGAAGAATGGAAAGTGCCAGATGCGACAGTCACAACGACGTCGTCCGGATTCATCAACGCCGATCTTTTCGAGTTATGGATCGTCTGGTTTGCTTCAGCCGTGCCGGTCACCGTCAAGCGTTCGCTGCTGCTCGTCTTCGACGGCTGTCGGTCCCATTATTCTCTGAAGCTGGTGGCCGCAGCGTACCAAGTAGGAGTGCTGCTGCTCTGTCCACCGCTTAAAAAATGCGACTCACCTGTTGCAGTCGTTGGATGTGTCTGTCTTTTCATCTTTTGAGAAAGCGATCCGGGCGCTCATGAAGAAGTCCATGAAGATGAAAGGTGTCTCAACGATCTCCAAAGCGGCAACAATCCAGACTGGTTCGGAGGCGTGGCTATCGTGCAACTTCGCTAAGAATACCGTTGCCGGCTTTGCAGCGACTGGTATTTTCACTCCATCACGAGTAGCGATGGGCACACACAACCAACGTGAGATGGAAGTTCGTGGTGATTGGCTTGCACCGAACGTTGGGCGATCCTTTACTGCAAGAACTCGAAGCGACTTCTTGCGCGTGAGAAAGGCAGCCTCATCCACGTTAAACATGCGAGACGGGTCGAGTTTTAACTCAATCACGACCTAAACAACCGTCCAAAATAGCTGCTCAACCACCTGCATGTCGACGTCACTTCAGACACGATAGATCACCTGGGCCTGTCGAACAGTGAAGTGAGGATGCCGCTCCAAAAAGCGCTTGTACCACCCTGCACCAACAGGGTCTTTACCCTATTCGCGAGCATAGTGTTGGCCGCGGCAATAACGTCGAGCAGTTCAACATGAACCCCGATTATCTGCATTCCCACGATACACCCCTCGATACACCGTTCAGCTTCCGGTGTGAAGATCGGTGGTGGTCCACGACGCTTCTTCACGATAACTCCGCCCTATTCAACCAGCACAACATGCTTTCGCAATGTGCTGTACGAAATCTGCTCTTCCACGGCCACATGGCAAGCTTTTCCCCCCTGAGTACACGGAGGACAGCATTATCCATTGTCGTAGGAGCTGCGCTTGCCCATCGTTGCAAAAATGGCGGGAGTCACGTATACAGCATTTGCGTCACTTGTGGACTCGTCGCCGCCAATGGTTTTAATATCGACTTCGAGGGATTTGTTTTGTGAGAGGAGACGAGTGGTTGATGTATCGACCAATCAGAACTTCATAGTTGGTGTGGCACTGGCTCAAATGGTCAGCTCTCTTAAACTAGCCATTTAAGTTACCTGTCCAGATGAACGCACCACTCCCGGATCCGCCAGGGACCACGCACAGGTCACATTTCCGCTGTAGGTGAAATAGGATTCTCAGCTCTTCCACTGATGGCTACGCGACTAAACACCGCTTGTTTCTTGCATGATAGGCACACAAATGCAGCTCATCTCCAGCTCGATGCGATGGAAATGATGAGTATGTTGTTGTACTTGCCAACCTCAATTCTGAGGACTCAAAATTTCTCTGTTTACCGAGCGTAGGAGGTCGGTATCAGTGCTTTTGGTGGAACAGTGATTGAGTCGACTATCGAGCATGGTGATGCTATGCCACCGTCACAGCGCTGCCCGTCTCGACCGCTGAAGCCCAACACCACGAAGTCGACGGAGGTCTCGCCCAACATGTGACCCCCCCCCCCTCCCTGCAAATCGCCATGCCTAGCATTGCTTAGGCTGCTTGGTGCCGTGATGGAACATGCCGTCTCAGCCAGCAACCCAGTTCAACGCTCTGCTCTTGCCAGGTTTTGGCGAAGTGGGCGCCAAACACCAGTGCGCCAGCGAGTCCTCGATAGTCTTGATCGACCTCGTGGACTCAGGGCTTGATGAATATAATATTGATTGATTCGAGAGCAGAGGTCAATAAAATATTGACAATTTTCTTATTGACATTTTCTATTCTGCCTGCAGCTCGATGTTACTCTGCGTGCGTTACCGTTTCCTTGCATCCAGTCTCACAAGCGCCGCGGACACCACCCATAGATCCCAAAGTCTACTATTAAACTCGAGAAAGAGCAGCATCTCGAGGCGTGCTGGCTGCGTCGCTTGACGGCTTTCGGTGAGAACATTGCCTGCAGTGAAGAACAGCGCTCCGCGTCGTTAGACGTGAGAGAAATCCACCGTAGGTCAACGAACCGCGATCGGTTGATGGCCCCGCGCCAGCAGTTCATCAGCAAAGGATCTGTCGTCTCGCCTAGAGCCGACCCCTCATCCTCACACCGCTCCAGGTGCCGCAATGAGTCGCGTTCTGCGCGGAGATCCGCCCCTCTTGGCCCCGCAGCACCTCCACAATAGCGGACTCAAAGCTGGCGAATGGACGACGGATGCCTGGGAGCCAACTTGGCGGCAGTAGTTTTGTAGCGCGGTATCACGCCGTCAGAGAGTTTGCGGACACCGGCCAACGAAACAGCTTCAAGTTTGCTTTTCTTTTCCGCGTTGCTGTCATCGCCTTGCAGTCGCTGACACTCTCGAGCTTCTCGAGTTCGAGAAATAGTTTCTCGAGCCGAATGACCTGGGAACGGAAACGAGTCGACAATGTTGGGATTTGACACGTCAACGTACGCCCGGATCTTGAAGAAACAGTTCACCAGCGCAAAAGTACTAGACAAACGCGTGGTATTGCGGGTGGCTGGCATGAACTCGCTTCCAGCGTGGAGGAGCTTTGCGCGATTCTTGACTGTATCCTATGCGACTATGAGTAGTTGACTTTCCTCAGGAGATGTTCATACGGGGCGAGCTCTAGATTTACAGCGAGTTGAAGGCGGTGGCTAGCACACCCAAGCACGGGGACATTGGCCGTTCTCGCGAGCGCAAAACTGGCGCTCGCATGATCACAGGTGACAATGACAAGCTGAGTGGCAGCGTCAATATCGTAAAGGTCGAGAACGTAGTCGAACAAGCCGATAAAGGCGTCCGTGTTCATTCGAGTCACGTCCTCAAAGGACGAGAAGCAAAGAAGGAAGTTTTCCGCGACACTGGGATCTGACTCCCTTGTAGCGGTGGCAATCACGGCGACGTAATGCGTCTTGGCCACAGTCCACGCATCAAAGATCAAACCGAGTAGTCTGCCGTGGAGGATGCGGCGAATGCGATCTTGGACCAACTCCTCGACCATCTCCATTCGCGTCACCACAGTCTTGGAGCACGAGTTCTCTAGCTTGGAGTACTTCCTCGCCCATATTTTCTCGCAGAAGCAGAATGGAAGATGGTTCATTACCGTCCTATCAATCCAGCCATGCGTACTCACAGCGTCAGAGAGGACGCGTTCCCTGAAGAATGCGTCCAACGTTTTTGGCTCTGCGACAGGCGTAGTACTCGTACAAGCACGTGGCGGCATGGTCGTTCTTTACGTGCTAACCGTGTTGTTGTACCCTTGTCGGCTTGCGATTGGATCTTGGGGCAGAGGAGACAGCGCAAACAGCGGCCGTCGAGATGCATCATGAGAACTTCGTGGAGTTCGGCGTTCGTAGGGCTTGGTAGCGACGCGTTCATGGTTTTGGGGTCAAATAGAAAATCGGAGAGTGTGGCAAGATCTAGAGTGGTGACAGCTTTAGCTTGAAGACCCCGCGGCTTCCGTTCTATGCCTCTTCCACGAGCGACTTGCTCCGTCGTTGTTGTCACTCCGCAACGCGCCTGGTAGCCTACCAATTAGCCTCCTAAATATCCTACGTGGTAGCGTACTACTACACGTCTAAACAGTGCTTTAGCAGCTTTTTATGCGTCTGAAACTTGGTTTGTAACTTGCTCTTCTTGATGGCCCCAAGATAGCGCGCCGCATGTTGGCCAACCGCTGACACAGCTGACGCGTGCTTTCGTCAATATCCTGGCAAACTCCCGCTGCCAGAACGCCGACCTGCTTCGACAGCACAGTGATGCTGGTGTCAATCGTGACCTGCTGCTCTGGCCGACGGCGTGGAGCTCATTGGGCAAACGACGCACGCGTGTACTCATTGTCCTTGTCGATGGCGATCGTCCTTTCAGCAAGCTCTTGCCTGACCACGGCGATCTCCTCGCACACGTAGGTCCTCGCTCCGATCACGTAGCCACAACCCGGCCTACATACGCGACTCGACCTACGCCGCCGCGATCCGCGCCTATGGCCAGTTCGGGCGCGCACAGACCGGATTGACATGTTTGTCGCTGACCCGCGGCGCGTCGGCAAGCCAATGCCCCTGTCCGCGGCCATCTACCTCGCCATGGTTAATGCACTCTCGCGTGATTCAGAGCAGCGCGCGTGGGACATCATGGTCGAGAGCGTGGTGTTCGCGCCGGCGCACGCAAGTCTGTCCGGCGTGCTGCTTAGCAGCGGCGACCTGTTCACCCTGGCGGAGCTCATAGATCACGCCAACCACAGCCTCAAGACCAGCCACATGCAGTTCCTGCAGCAGCAGCCGCATGGCCGACGCGCTGGCGGGCGTGGGGGGGGGGGCAGCGGCAACGACTACCACCAGGTGTTCGGTAGTTCATTTTACGCGCTCGAGTCGGACGACCCTGACGGCGAGCAGGACGACCACTATCAGCGGCTTCTCCAAGGCACGCAATGACCGTTCGTGCTCGAGCTCCTGGAGTTTGTCGACCTGCGCTACCTGCAGAACGCCGAGCTATGTCTGGGCGACACCATATCCAAGCTGCTCGCGGCGCAGGTCTGGGACCCGCGCGGTTCTGGATCCCGCACACGCACCACCTGGGCGTGCAGCCGCCGATCCGCGGCAAGATGGAGATCCTGAGCACGCTGCGCGCGATTGAATCGGACGAGTGGCAGATCGCGTACGCTATGGCGCGCGAGACGCTGAGATTCTAGAAGATGATCCACGAAAACATCGACTCGGTGGCCGACGCCGCCCACGTGTGCAGCAACGCCAATCGATCGGACCTTGTAATCAAGCTCTTTGAGTGCACAGCCATGCACCTGTCCATGGTGCGTGGCTAGAAGCTGATCAAGAAGCAGCGCAAAGAGATTGTGCTGCAGGGCGTGGCCACTTGTCTCAAGCTCTTTGAGACGCTGCGCATGCAGTACGTCACGCCCAACAGCCCCGTGTACTGCCACGCACTGCAGAGCTGCCTCAAGCTCGGGCGGCTGGAGGCGACGGGCACGCGCGTGCTGGGCGACGCCCTGGACGAGGTCTTCAACGGGTACGATCTCGCGCAGAGGATTTGGGCACGTTCCTGAAGAGGTATAAAAAAAAGAAGAATCTCCCGAGAAAAACTCAAGATGGTGCTTTGTTGTTGACGCTTGTCTGTACGGTACAGTTGGGACCAACCGTTTTGTTCTAACTCGACTAGGGTGAAGGGTGGTTTCCTTACGCCGGCAGGCACTCGTCCGGTAATTTATAAGTACCACTGTTGGGCATAGACAGGGTGAATGTACTCGCTATGTTACCACTTAAAGTGGATTGAACACCGTTCACAAAAAGTCGACCCCTATGCCTGCGACGATACCGGACCAACGAGCGGGGATGCTCAGGAGACAGCTTTGCTGCATCGAACACCACCGCTTCGATCGTCAAGAGCACAGCTAATTCCGAGCTGGCTTGTCACCGAAGAAAGTGAACGAGAATTGCTGACAACTGCCGTGGACATACTATCTCGACCCATATCTTGAAATGAATTGACACGGGTAATCCAGCACTTTCCAGGGAAACACACAGGTGATTGATGAAGACTAATCTCGACAAGATCATTCAAGTACTGGAAACTCGACAGGAAAAGGCGTCCTCCCTATCCGCGACGAGGCCTAAGATGCTGTGTCTGTAGCTGAGCAGCTAGGTGTTTCGCATGCACACTGTGTTGCGCACGCCAGTAATGAGTGGTGTGTGACGAAGTGGCTTACGGATCGAGGGACTTCACTCAAGGAAATAGACAGTTGGATGGGATTGAAGAGACTCATAGCTGCCCGGTCACATAGCCGGTTCCATGGGCCGGAACCGGAAGCCGGCTCAACCCCGTTTTAGTGACCACTAGATTATTGACGGGATTGATTATTCTGCTTTTGTGCCAATGATAAACTGCACAACTTTCAATTTGTTTTGAATTGAATGGCCCCCTAAATTGTTGCCGTCCGTCCATTCTGGGGAGAGTCGGCACGCTGAGAACATATGTCGACATTGATGGAGTGAAGCATTGCATCGATAATTTTTAGAAATATCGAGGTTGTCATGATGCCTCAATCACGCAAACGTAGCCAATCACAGTACAGATAAATCGGATTCGCCAAAACACGTGTAGGTGGGACCTTTCAGGGATCCAATCAATCGTCATAGCGCCTTTAAATTTTTTGGTCCACCTAGGGTCGATTCCAGAAGAGGGTCATCAATAGTTTGTTCCCCCACATATCCGGCTCTATAGCTTGGGTATTCCATATTTAGAGTGATATTTCAGGAGGTGCGTTCTCCTTGCGATTGTATTCGTAGTTACTGAAGCATGGCTTGTTAAAGGTTAACTGGAATATATTCACAC